>MU221424.1:54472-82388 GCA_018584345.1 Thuja plicata
ATTAATATTTTCTTTGTCTACTGCTTGTTGGTGTGGTTTCGATGATTCGGCAATGTCAAATAAACAAGGTGTGTGTGATAAGAGCTTCTGCATTAAGGTGGAAAAGCCTCACATCCCTCGATCTTGTTTATTTGTATGCCAAGGGGAGGTTGAAACTATCTCCTTGATTGTTATTGTTGTGTTTGTTTACTTGTGAATTATTACTATATTAAGCTGGAAAGAATGTTCAGGTCACCTTGGCTTTTGTGCCTCGGTGCTTATGTTCATTTCCTATATTTTATCCGATGAAAGTCATATTCATATTCTTATGGTCGCAGCGGCACCAGTAAGGATTGTATTGACTCCGATGATCCAAAACCACCCGATGATGATAAATACGATGAGTCCAACAACCAAAGTCCTAGGATTGCATTTAGCTTACGCTTGCATTTGCATTGTAGGCTTGCATTCACATTTTAGGTTTGCATTGTGGTAGTTTTGGTGCTCTCTTCATTATCTTCTCATTCTTCAAAGGTCCTCATCTTTTATCATGGCTTCTTCTCATCTGCACGAGTGTTCGATCCTCTCTCTCTATCTTCATCTATATGCTCAATCAATTTTCATGATCGAAATTGAAATCTAACACTTCTATATATGCCTATGGAGTCAATTTTTTGGCGTCACTCTCTTGTCAAGATTATCTCTCGTTATCATTTTCTCAGATTCTGCAATGTTTTCATCAAAGTCAACTCTAGTCAATTCTGGTCAACTATGGTCAAACCTAATCAATAAGACCTCTCGATCACTCTAAATCGATTATGCTCCCTCTTGATCTATCTTTTTCTGTGATTTCTCGCTCTCATCTCATGATGTGTCTTCTTTCGATTTAGCTCCCGAGGGGGCGGGATGATTGCATCATTGATCTTTTCACATTATTCTAGAATCAGTCTGATCTAAATCAAAAGTCCCCGTCGCTGGGGGCATCTCATCACTTGGGGCATATTGCACCCTTGACTATTCATTGAGAGTGCTTCCAACAACACTACAAGGTACATCCATCAACTGGTTCACAAAATTGGATGCTTCATCCATAGCCTCTTAGGACACACTTGGGAGGGCATTCAAGGTTAAGTTTAAATTACTACGAGATGACAATGAGATTGTCATCAAAATTTATAATACCAAACAAGGGAAGAACAAAAATGTACGGGCTTACAGCCATAGGCTCAAGGAATTATTGGGCAAGTTGGATAAGCAGTCAACCAACGGGTTGAAGAAGAGGTGGTTCACTGAGGGGTCTGTTTCATACTTGCACAAGAAGATGAAAGTGGTGCCTCCACCCTCGTACGCTAATGCCTATAATCGAGTGATGGACATCAAGAGTGAAAACAAGGCATCCTCCCAAGGGAAGAGGAAGATGCATGATGAGGACTACACTAAGGGTAGTAGCAATGATTAATCATCAACAGTTCAGGCCCTATGACTAGACATGATGAGAATGATGAAAGAACTCGAGTCTAAGAAAGGAACCAATAAATAAAGTAATGAACTATGGTGTACTAAGTGCAAATTGAATGACACATAAAAGGTAATTTTCCTAAAATGAACTTATGTGAGATTTGTTAGGTGATGGGTCATTCAATAAAGGAGTGCCCATATAATTTCAAGAGTAGAATCATGCAAGTACTCTTCACACGGGGAGAGCTTACTGCATCAAAATAATAAAATCCATCACTAGGCGGTTATGGAAATCATTGATAGATTCAAATATAACACAACTCGAGAGGACACCCTATCATACAGTGCCAACAATATAGCAAGTGGGGTTACTTCAAGCGAGATTGCTAGAGCGATCAGAACAACATGAGTTTACTATGCAAGTGGTGTGGTCCAAGGAACCATAAGGATACCGACTATCCAAGACAAAAAGGAGTAAATATGTTGGATATAGAAATCGTGGAGGAGGAAGTACTAACAATCACCAGACTTCATACCAAGAAGGTAGCATACCCTGACACCCGTACGAAGAAGGAGAGACTTCAAGAATCCAAGGCTAACATTGAATGGACAATGGAGGAGATAAGATCCTTGCATGATTTCACCAATACTCCACTACAATCAAAGTTTGAGAAAGCCCTCAAGAGATAGATGTTCAAAGCTATCATACTTGTATGGGTATCCAACCTTCTGCAAACCATGCCACAACTGAGGATGGTCATTACCAACGTAGTCAGTAACAACACACTTGGCTAGGAGTATGACAAGTTGACAAAGAAGTCAACTGACACCCTGGCCACTAACCCAATGTTGCTAACAATGGGCATTGCAAGGAAGTTGATCATCGTCGAGATGGAGATAATGGGATGGAATTTGAAAAACACCATTCTCAACAGAGTCTCAATCATGAATGTACTACAAGATAAGACATGGAAAGAGCTCAGCAAGCCAACACTTTGGCCACCAACTTTCCATCTAGTAAGTGTTGACCAACGAAACATCAAACCACTTGGGATGCTCATTGCATATAAGGTCACCATTGGTACTTAGCATTTCTTTCTAGATTTGTTTTCATTCCATTGGAAAAGAAGGTGTACAATGCCCTCCTCAAAAGGGGTTGGTTGATCATGGTGAAGGAAAACTATAATTGGAAGAAAACAGTCTCCATCAAAACTGATGGGAGGAAGTATGTCATAGACCTACAAAACCAAGCAGTCAATCATGAGTTGGCATCAGGCTCGAAGTATGAACATGGAGACTCTGGGATTGAGGAAGGAAGAGTAATGGAACCCGATGACAAAGGGTTGTTAGAACTTGGAAGCCTCTCAAAGGATGAGACAAATTCTATGGAGGGGCTATTCCACAAGCAAATAAAGGACTGAGGCATTTTCACCAATGTCTAATTTTCTTGAAGCTACAACTCTTGATGAAGAGAAACCTATGAAAGCTTGTAAAGTTATGGACGATATAACTCATGATACAAAAATGGAAAATATAAAGAAAAAAATAATGAACATTATGAAAAGGTCATTATGTAGTTCACACTCTCAACAAAAGTGTGCTCTTTGTTTCTGAAAAAAAGTAGTCGAAAGCATTCTTGACAAGAAAGGACCCCTAGCATGCAAAAAAAGTTTTTAGAAAATTGTCACTTCCATTGGTGATTAGATACTTACAACATGAAAATTTCCTACATTTTTGAAGTGGCCCTTACCACCTATACGGTTATAATATTCAGTGCAACATGCAACTTCACTAGTCCACGCATCTATATAGAAGTTCTATTTCCCTATATGGAATCTTATACAACATCTTGAGAAAGTCTAAAATCATATACGGTGGCTTTTACATCCTCCCATATGGCCCTTTATATGATTTCTACATCTAGAAGGACACCATAAGTATTGGAATTATATGATGTGCCCAGTGACTGAGAGGGGGAGTGAATCAGGAACCAATAAAACTTAATCCTTTTAATCCACAAGTAGATTAACGTATTTGTTTGCATGCATATAAATTGAAAATAAAAAATCATACAAAACACATAACACAATATTTGGTTATCTATAAACCTTCCAAAAGAAAGTAAAACTGGGGTGGGGATGATACCCACAAGATTTAACTCTGCAGTATAAATTTAGCCTGTTAGAGCTTACAATGACCACTTATGATGGTCTGCCCTATTAGGAGCATAGAAAGGACTGTTAGGTCCACCTTGTTAAAGGATTTTGTACAATCCAATAAGTAATGCAACTTTGTTAAGAGATTTAAAGAAAGGACTGTTAGGTCCACCTTGTTAAAGAATTTTGTTGATCCACCTGTGAGAATGAACCAGTTGATGATCTGCTCTGTGCAACTATGATTGTTGAATAAGATCCTTTTCAATATTATTGATCACCTGAATGTGATAGATGAGACTCTGCTATCCTAAATACTTCTGCACTTAAATCAAACTTCCATTCACATGCCTTATGCATACATTCATACTTATTCTTTTCTTACTCATATAATCTTCACATAATAATATTGGATAAAACAAACTATCTTACATATGTATCTTTATCCAACAAATAAATTTATACGTCAACTTGCAATAAACAAAATTATATTTAACAATATATTTAAAGTCGGCTTCAAACTGTCACTCGGGTCCAAAAGACTACTCGGGTGATAAACTGTCACTCAGGCAATTTTGAACACTCGGGTGATGCTGAACACTCGGGCGATGCTAAACACTCGAGCGATATTATATACTCGGGCAACACTGAATACTTGGGCAACACTGAATGACTAAGTGTTTTGACACTAGTGAACAATATGTCTTGCCATAAGGTCTACAATCTCCCCCTTTGGCATTAGTGACAAAAACACTTATCATTGAATTTTGTATCTGATATGTCAAAACTCCCCCTTTCTATCTGCCCGGTCTTTGACACTGCTTCTACTGGTCGGGTCCAACTGACTCTGTTTTTGTGTTTTTCAAAAAATATATATTCACTATACATATGTTCTCTTTATTACAATATAATGATATTTCCCCCTTGTTTTTGACAAGAATGCCAAAAAGTGATATTTACGATGTTATCCCAAATTAGGATAGGAAATCACTATGTACCTTCAAAATTTGAGACAATGTGTTGTCCTAATTGTCCTGTAGCACCTTCATGATGTGCAATTCAACTTGTAGCTTTGTAGACAACTCTATCATTAGCTTGACAACTGAGAAGTTGCTATCATGAATGAGTGTCTTAGCATTTGTTATGTGTTTCTGCATTCCATCCATGTGTGGTAGAATTTGGCTATGGATTGTTGTAAGAGATTCTCTGGTTCTTGCTTCTTTTCTCAACAATTCAGCCTGTAGATAAGTAAGATACTTGATATTCATGAAGTGAGCAGAACTGGTGCTCGGGTCAAGTGTTAACTGCCTTGCACTTTCCTTCATGTCTGCATCGATCTTTACTAACTTGTTCTTGATTTCCATAGTAAAGTTAGAGGAGTCACTCAACTTTACAAATAGTGCTACCACATTTTTTGCAGTGGTTTCTAGAGTGCTGATGATCTTTGTAAGCTGCACCTGGTCAATTGCAATCTTCTTTGCAATGTTTTCTAGAACCTTGTTCTCAAATTTCTTCTCTGCCTTCTCAAGTATCTTCTCCTGACCATTCATATCTATGTTGAACTTGTGGACAATCTCAACAATTTGGTCCATTATTGATTCACTCACATTGACTTCAATCTGTAATGCATCTACAAATATGCCTTTGACATATTCAAGTAATTTATTCCTTTGTCTTTCCTTTCAGAGCTTTTGCTGTGTAGCTCTTTTCTTCCACAGTTCTCCCAAAATATCCATTTGCTTTATAGATAGGTTGGATAGATCCCAATTAGGAATCACAATTTCTTTAGCTAGATCTATTTCATCAGTAAGTATTGCCTTTGTCTTAGGAATCGGTGAAGGAACAATTTCCTTACCTTTACCTACCTCATCCTTTTCTTCAGTATTAAATCCAATTAGGTCATTGACCTTTACAGTACCAATTGTTGGATCAATATTTACTGATGAATCAATTTATTAGCAATAGAAATATCTGCCTTGTCTTTCTGCGACTCGGGTGTGCACGTCTCAGTAGTAAGAGGAGCATGTTGCTCGGTCTTTGCCTGTTCAGATGTGGATTTTGCAACCTTGTCTTTGCTCGGAGGTACTATATTTTGTATAAGAGATTGGGGTAATGATGCCATTACCTCAACTGCAATCTGCTCTGTGTTGGACTCTTCAATAGTCTATACCTCGGGTAGTGTATCATAATTTCCCTATGCTGGAGGGTCTATACTCTATACTTCTTCCTTCACATTGCCTTTTTTTATCTCAAATATTGATTTCCACACTAATGTGGCACATTGAGCTACATCTTCTATGTTCTTGTTCAATATTTGGAATGCCCTGAATCTGGGGGTGCGATTATTTTGATATTTACTCAAGGCCTCTTTTACTTCTTTGCCTTTCATTGCAGGCATGACCTGCTTCAATGTATGTTCCCTTATATCTTTTTCAATTTGTACTGCATTCATCTAGGGAATAGATACTACCTTAAATAGGTCTTTAGACATATAACTCTTCAACTCGGAAGGGTCATATTTCCACTTTGTCATCTTCTCCACCACTGCTTGCTCAATTTTCTTCTTTTCTTCTTCTGACCTAGAAGCATAATTCAATGACTTGAAAGAACTCATGGCTCTTCCTTCTTTAAGGTCTTTAATCTTCTGATCAAGTGTGGGTGTTGGTTTAGTGAAGACCACGGTATTATCTTCTTCATTATCATCCTCATCATCACTTAGTATAAGTTTTCTCCTTGATCTCCTCAAGGTGACAATAGGAGTAGTGCCTTTTGCCTTTTTCTGTTTAGGTGTTGTCTTCCTCTTCTTCTGTGGAGGTTTAATATCAATTTATTCCTTTTCAGATTCAACATCCTCTATCTTAATTGTATCCTCTATTTTAATTGTGTCCTCTTTACTCTCAGAGATGGTAGGAGATTCAGAGGTCTTGACATACTTCTTCTTGAATGTATCAAGTCTCTTCCTTCCTCTTTTCAATATCTTAGGAATCTCAATCTCCAAAGATATCCTGCTCTTTGCTTCCTCATATGTTCCAAAGTAAGGTGCCTTTGGATTGATAGGTTCATTCATAAAGAGCCTCTATGATATCTTTTGTGTCATCTTTGTTAACTTCATATGGCAGGGGTTTTACCCATGCAACCTTAGGCTTTCAATATTCTTTCTCAACCGCTTTGTATGCTAGGTCAACAGCTTTGCATGCAACACTGTTGGGTCTGCTCGAGCTGTATATCTTTTGGGCTATGACATGAATGCCAAATTTCAACTCCATTGATAGGCCATTTTAATGGCATCTTTTAGATTAGAAGAACTTTTGCTAGGTCCTTTCTTATGTTTTTTGTTATTATTCCAAGACTTTATGCTCTAAAACTGTTATTATGTGGTAGTCAACCACTGAACCTATGCCATGGACATATGCTACTTAATGTACTTTATCGGGATGAATATGCTTTGTTTATTGCTATGAAATTATGATCATGTTTTATGAATGAATTGATTGTTTGAGCAATAGATAATATATGTACTTTGAATAAATGCCATGAATGCTTTTATCCTAATGACATTAATGCAACACATCGAAGTAGCAACTGTCATCTTGTTCAGGTGAGCACATCTATGTGTTGGATGCTTGACTCGATCCTGCAGCAGACACACACGGATGAAACATCGACATAGTAGCGGTGGAAGGTTTCTGGTTAATCCAGGTGGAGATGGTTGAGCGAAAAATTGGCGAGCGCAATAATTTCCTTGATGAAATCTAGGAGAGAGTAGGAAGTTAGATCTATTGTCTACGCAGTTCTTTCCTCTCTTCTTGACCGATTCTATTTCTTGTTTTCTAGTTTCCTTTCTGTTAGCTGGTTGCAATAAAAGCTCCGCCTTTTCTTAGGGCATGTGGAGTTCAACAGTTAGATGTTTTTCCCTTTAAATAAAGCCCTGCTCCTGCATGGGAAGGAGGGAAGTAGTATTATTATTATAGTTGCATTATGTTATTTCACTATTGTTGAGAATTCTCATACTTTGTTATTCAATTTAATGAGTAAATGAAGTTTTGAGTTCAATTATGTGTAATTGAGTATTCTGGGTACTCACCCAAGGGGGCCCACTTGGTGAGGAATCCTTAGTTAGATTCATTATAGTTAGCTCGCTTTCCTACATTTTTGTTATTTCAATTCCTATGTTGAACAACTCCTGCAGCCAAAGCCACAGGACAGCTACGGCTTCTTGCGGCCAAGCGACAGAGTAACTAAGGCATCATAGTTGTTTGTGTGCACTCTTCCATCCTACTATCAGCATTCATTTCCATCATTTACTTTCAAGTATCTACTTCAACAACAATAGTTTAGCTTTCCTTTGAGTATTCATTTCATGCAGCAATAGTATAGTTTCCTTTTGAAAGCATTTATTTCCTGCAGCCATAGAGTAGTTCGTTTCCAACATTTATTTCCTGCAGCAATTATAGAATGATTGGTTGAGAAAGTGCTTGGTGCATATGTTTTTCTAGCCCGTTTCAAGTAACACATCCCTGGGTTTGACATATTAAATAAGTTTATTATAAAGTGGATGAAGTGCTTAGTTGGATGTCCAATCCCTGGGTTAAAGGATTATGCCTAGTTTCTGAGCCTTTATAACAAGCGATCATTTTTGTTGTCGTTGCTAGGGATGGTGTCAAGCCTGGTTCCTATTCAACCATTCCTAGGATTTGTTTTCATGCTTTCATTCCCTGCTTTAAGTAGATTAAGCCTTATCTTGACAAATTAAATCACTATTCACATCATTCCATACTATTTGCATGCATAATAGACGAAGAGACGCCCGAGGAAGGTACTTGCCAAATCCACACCACAACCTATTTGAGGAAGAAAAATAGTTCATTGACGCTAGTATTGAGCTCCTTGAAGCCCCTTCATCATCCTCATCTTCTGAGGGTGACTTTCGTGGGTTCTTCCAGGAACAACCAGAAGCCAATCTATTTGATGAAGCCTTTTCCAATCTAGAACTATAGAATACTCAAGAAGAAAATCCTTGGTAGTTAGTCATCTACCAACCTCAGAACTTCCCTCCAAATCCACCTCCGCAACAACGAAGGATGGATAATCCTACCACATTTCCTTTCCCCATCTCTGGTCAGCGAGATAATGACAACCTCAAAAATATTCCCTCTTCTACTCTTCCAAAATTTTATGACCTTGTCACAGAGGACCCAAATACCTTTCTCTTTGAGTTTGATATCCTTTGTAGGAGCTATGAATACACCACTGATTCCCACAAGCTTAATCTCTTCCCTGCAACACTTAAAGAGTCTGCATTGTGATGGTTTATGGGCTTAGGACATGATGTTGTCCATAATTGGGATGAAATTAAGGATGCTTTCTTGCTGAAATATAAGGTGTACTGTCGAGGGAATGATATGCGAGGGGATGAAATCTTTAAGATGTCATAGAAGGAGGATGAGATTCTTGAGGATTATGTCTCAAGGTTCATGTTCAGTTTGCAGAAGAATACTCAACATGACCTCAATGAAAAATCTTAGAAGTTGCTCTTTTTGTGAGGCATTCATGACAGATGCACAGAGGCAATAGACCTAATGGCCAAAGGAGATATCACCCAGGCATCATGGGATGATATCTGGAAGATCTACCTTAAATACTCAAGAGTTGTTGTTAAGAAAGGAAGAGGATATAGGTCCACTCTGGGGAAGTCCAATGGTGTTGGTGCTTCACGGACCGAGATAACCAATCTCTTGTCTGATTTTAAGAAAGATATCATCAACAACATGGCCACCCAGCTGGACACCATGTAGGCTAAAAATAAACATGAGGAAGTAGAGGCCATGCTAGCAGAATTTTGTCCACATTGTAGACAAAAGAAGAGAGACTGCAGATGCAAATGGGTTGCTAACATGGAGACTACACAAATGTTGACTGATTACAAACCAGTTGAACTAGAGGATGAGTATATGTTCTTCATCGTTCAACAATGACCATGGGTAGAGAGACAAGGTATGCCCCAGAATCCTCTTTCATTTAGTGGTCCTTTTTATAATAATCAATGGGAACCCCCCATGAATTACCAAAATCCTCCCTAGAATAATTCCCAGAATCAGTGGCAGAATTACCCCAATCGATAGTGGCCAAACCCTCAAGGAGGTTGGAAACAACCTCAAGGGGTGTGGCAGCCACCATAAGGTAATTGGTAGCAAAACCCATAGTGGTGAGGCGACCAGTAATGGCCAATTCAACCACAAGGATTTTTTCCACCACCTATGCAGCCTCCATAATAGCAAGCTCTTTTTCCACCTCCTGCAACTACTAATCCGCCTCCTAAGCCTACTTAGTTACCTACATAGCCATAGCCGAACCCTAACAATCGACCTCCTCCACCACAGCAAAATGTGTATGCTATAGACCAGTCGTAGTATCCCATGCAATACCCTGCCTATGCAATTAACCTTGATGATATTCATTTGCAGTCTGGTACCACTCTGCCTGCACCTGAGTCTCCAATAATTATTTAAATGCCTCTTGAGGAGCCCAATCAACCTAATAATCCATCTAATCTAGTAGCCCCTATATCACTAGCCAAGACCAATCAGCTTACCATTCATCCTTTCCCACAAAGGTTGCAGCAGAGCAATCCAAAGACCACTGATGAAGCAACTTTCAATATCCTTGACCAACTAAAGAATGTCAGCGTCCAAATTCCCCTTTTCCAGGCAATCAAAGATGTTCCCACATATGGAAAATCCATCAAGGAAGCTTTCTTTAAAAGTCCTATCTGCAAGAAGAAGGATCCCCAGACTGTCCATGTCCTAGGAAAATTGACAGACATCATGTTAGGGAAGCTTACCATTCCAAAATATTATGACCCTGGTAGCCCTGTTGTCGAGGTCATTATAATTGGGACTGCTATAAAAAATGTCTTGATTGATCTTGGAGCTGCCATTAATGTCACGACCAAGGACATTATGCAACACCTTGGTATCACCAACCTCCGCAATACACCTACTGTCCTGCAGCTCACAGACAATTCGACTGTAAAGCCTGATGGAGTGGTGGAGGACATTGTGGTTGACCTAGAGTCTTGGTCCTACCCTGCAGATTTCATGATCCTCTCGCCAAAAACTACCCTAGGAGGCTATCCAATTATTTTGGGACATCCTTAACTGGCTACCGTTGATGCCTACATCGGTTGTTGGTCAGGAGATATGACCATTTCTGATGTCCAACACACCAAAAATTTGGCCTTGTATCCTCCTGCTCAACCTTAGATGGAATTAACCTCTCCCATATGGCCAGATGTAGGAGAGGAAGCTGAAGTTATTAATTCAATCTCCCAATTAATGATGTTAACAAGGGATCCCTTCCTGCAGATTCAGGAGGAAGATAAAGTAATCACCAACATCCTACATTACCAATATGGATCAAACTTGGACCCTTTGGATAGTTCCTTCCAACACTACTCCATGCAGTTGTTGTAATCTGATTACCAAGTATCTTCCCATGTATCCAACCAGCTCTATCGCCAAATGCTTCCCTATGAGATCTAATTACCCTCATTGACCGATGCATCCATGGTCGAGCTCATGAAGCAATTGGAAGTTTCCCCTGAATGCTACTTAAACATTAATATCAAACTTTCTCCTCAACAACAAAAATCATTGACCAAGCTACTGAAGACTCATGCTACAACTTTTGTCTGGGATTCGCTGATATGAAAGGTCTAGACCCAAAGTTATGCACTCATAGGATCTTCCTAAAGGAGGACAAACCACTAGTAAGGCAATTTCAAAGACGTGTCAACCCCGCCCTTCGTGAGATAGTCAAAGCCAAAATCCAAAAACTCCTTAAAGCCTGTTTCATATATCCTATATCAGACAGCGAGTGGGTCTCCCCACTAGTCATAGTTCTTAAGAAAGATGGAAAGTGGAGTGTGTGTGTGGAGTACAAAGAGCTTAACAATGCCACCAAAAAGGACCATTTCCCTCTTCCATTCATTGACCAGGTCCTAGATTCTCTAGCAAGAAAGAAATACTTTTCTTTATTGGATGGGTATAGTGGATACAATCTGATCTGAATTCTTCCAGAGGATCAGGTTAAGACCACATTCATGTGCCCATGGGGGACTTTTGCCTATTTAGTTTTGCCATTTGGCCTCTATAATGCTCCTGCCATTTTTCAGCAGGTGGTTATCAGCGTTTTTGCTAATATTTCCCATGACTATATGGAGATCTACATGGACGACTTGAAAAATTATGGGGAAACCTATGAGGAAGCATTGGAAAATCTAAAAAAAATCCTCATCAGATGCAAAGAACATAACATATCTTTGAACATCGATAAGTGTTTTATGATGATGCAAGAAGGAGTAGTGCTTGGTCACTACATTTCCGCTCTTGGCATTCAGGTAGACCCGACCAAAATTGAAGTCATTGTGAATCTGCCCACACCAGCCAAAAAAAGGGATGTCAGAAGCTTCCTTGGTCATGTTGGGTATTACAGAAGATTCTTAAAAGACTTCAGCAAGATGGCCAACGCTATGTATTCACTACTCACTAAAGATGTTGGCTTTATCTAGACATCAGACTGTGATGAAGATTTCCTACAGCTGAAGTCTGTACTCACTCAGGCACCCATCCTGTGAGGTCCTAATTGGGCACTCCCATTCCACATACATACAGATGCCTCTGATCATGTCATTGGAGTATTTCTTGGATAGAAGGAAGGTACACTAGAATGTGTTATTTATTTTATTAGCAAAAAACTGCAAAGCACTGAGTTGAACTACACAGTTACCGAAAAGGAGCTATTGGTTGTTATCTATGCTCTAAAAAAATTCCACCATTATGTCACTGGTTACCAAATATTTGAACATATGGACCATGCAACTATTAAGTACTTAGCTAATAAACCTGCCATAGCAGGAAGGTTAGCTAGATGGTTTTTGTTGCTACAAGAGTTTGATATTACCATCATAGTAAGCCAGGTAGATCAAATACGGTGGCTGATTTTCTCTCATGACTATAGAATGTTGATGAACCTATGGCAATCGATGATAGTTTCCCTGATGACCACCTTTTCTCCATTGCAGAAAAAGCACTCTGGTGTGCTGATATTGCTAACTATCTGGTTTCACAAAAGGTACCTCCACACTTCTCTCCAAAGGAAAAGCAGTTACTTATAGATAAAACTTTCAAATTTTCATGGATTGTTGATTGTTTATTCTATTCTGGCCCCAACCAAGTATTGAGAAGATGCATCCAAGAGGATGAAACTTATGACATCCTCCAGGCTTGTCATGATGAGCCCTATGGAGGACATTTTGCTGCCAGAAGGATAGCCATGAAGGTACTTAATACTAGTTACTATTGGCTGTCCCTCTACAAGGATTCAGCCAATTACACCAGGAAGTGTTATCGATGCCAAAGGATGGGGTGACCTACTAAATCTGGTGAAATGCCACTCTTTCCTCAAGTTGTAGTGACTTTATTTGATAAATGGGGAATCGATTTTGTCAGTCCCATCACTCCTGCATCTGATGATAATTCGTACATACTTGTATGTACTGATTATGTAACCAAGTGGGTGGAGGCTAGAGCCATGAAGCATGCCGGAGATAACAGAGTTTCATAGTTCCTTTATGAGGAGATATTCACACGCTATGGTGTACCCCATGAGTTAGTCACTGACCAAGGAGCTCAATTTACCTCCATAATGATTACTTCTCTGATGAACGAGTATAGTATTCGCCACCAAAAATCAAGCCCCTATCACCCACAGGGGAATGGTTAGGCAGAAATCACTAATAGGGAGATAGAAGCTATCCTCACGAAGACAGTTCAGTTGCACAAGAAATATTGGAGTAGTCGCCTCCAAGAAGCAGTATGGGCCTACTGCACTACATGGAAAACGACAACAGGGTTTACCCCTTTTGAGTTGGTATATGGAAAAACAGCTGTGATGTTGATTGAGTTTGAACATAAGACTTTACGAACGTCATTGCAACTAAACATTGATCTTACTAAGGCACAACGTGATAGGATCCTACAGCTTAACCAGCTGGATGAGATAAGGCAACCCTACAATACACAGACACACAGAGTTGGTTCAGACACAATGGAAAAAGTGGCATGATTCTCACATCCTTTCCAAACAGTTTGCTCCTGGCGACTAGGCTCTTTTGTATGACTCAAGATTCCAAGAAAACCAAGGTAATATTACAACACATTGGCTTGGCCCTTATGAGATTATTCATGTTTATTCTAACAGAGCAGTTCAGCTATCCACCATTGACCCTGTATGTTTCAAGTTACTGGTGAATGGTTATAAGCTCTGCCTATACCATAAACCACAGACAAAGGTCGATTTCCTGTGGCAGTTTGAGATTTCTCCTGCAGCCACTAAAAATCCTGTAGCCGAAGAACCTCCTCCTCATGTTGATGACTTTACTACAGCTAAAGGACCTCCTGCAGCTGAAGAAACTCCTCCAGCTGAAGACTTTCCTGCAGCCGAAGGACCTCTTGCTACTGAGGGCATTCCTGCAACCAACCAGAGTAATTATTTGCTCCAGTCCTCTCTTTGAAAATTTCCCGCATGCAATCATAATAATTTTTTTGTTTCCCACAAAAATCTCTTTTCCGTAATAAAAACATCATTCCATCTACTTTTTCATCATCTTTTTCTGCCATCCACGCATTCACGTCACCTCATTATTGCGTCAACTCAAATTTTTACTCTGCCAATGTCATCAAATCTTTCTGGATTTGGGTATTTAATGATATAATATTCCAAGGTACACATTACTTTATTGCCTCAAAAAAGTTTTTTTTACTTCATTTAATATGATTATGACACATTGTAATTAATAAGAGTGATTCATCCATGATTTTGTCGTACGTTGCCATGCAAGTGAGGACACTTGTCACTTTTTTTGTAGGGGGCAGTAAATAGGGTTTTGTTTATAATAAATGAAATATCCCATTAGCTCAAAACTTACGTCATTTCCAAATCAGCTGTCATAATTGCTAATCTTTGTCGTTACTATTTCTTCTACCCAAATTGTACTGAGCCATCATATCAGGAATTGTAATTTGACAACCCTTGCGTGTAAACTATCGAAACCATCCCTATTTTTAACTCAAAATTTTAGCTTAACTTCACATGATTATTTCAAAATCTTCTTTTGTGTCTTGTCTACCTGGAAATACTAGAAAATTTTCATTCCAATTCTGGGCACATTAGAGATATTTTCAGCAAAAACATAGTGGAGAGTATCAGTGGAGTAAGGAGATTTTTGAGTTTCTTAGACATTGTTGGAATTTCAAGCAGCAGAATGGGTGGTTATCCTATATGGCATGAATCATCAAACCACTTGGTATTGTTACAAGACCAGGGCATCATTCAGGTTTTTAACAGAGTAGGTTGGCTCACCTATTTTGTTAGGTTAAATGGGTATGACGAAGATACGACACTGGAATTCTGAGAACGTACAACAATGGAGTTGCATATGTTAAGGGGTTGCGAATTGAAGCTTCGAAAGCATGGATTCCTGAAGTCTCTAGACTTCTGTGTACATGTGAAACATTTCCACACAGGTATGAGCAAAATTTGTGTTTCCAGCAGACGCCCCAATGGATTACAATAAATAGGGAGTAAAGCGGATATCTCTTCCAAGGGAATTTCCTCATTTGGTCATTCATGTCATAAGGTACATTACCTGTGAGGGCAATTTTTCCTTCTTGCATGCAGTTCACTTTAAATTATTGAGCCATTTATGACATAACCATTTAGTAAATGTTCCAAATTTTCTTTACGCCCTTTTGAATTTAAGTGTTGAAGAGGTACTGAAGGGGCGGCAGAACGCAGTGACCCACCATGGTTTAATTAAACTATTGGTGGAAAGGTCACTGAGGGATGTCTCTCCTATATCCCAGGACAAATTTATTGTGGCACCTCATGTTGAATTGCATGGAGAGGGGCCATGACCTGAGAATCAAGAACAACAGGGAAATAACCCTGATGAGGAAGAATAATTTGGTGAACAAGATGAATCCTTGAGGAATTCTTCTCCTTCGGGAGTTAATGAGGAGAATGTGCCCTCCTGCCATCCAAACCCTACTTCAGGGAACAGAGAAACTGAGGTTCCTATAGTTTCTCGACAAAAAGATAAAAAGGGCAAGGGAAAAGCAAAAATGGCAGAATATATGAGTTGGGATATTCCTATTTCCATTGTTTCATCGGTAGCCACACCGACCAAGAAAAGAAAACTTTCCTAGAAGCAATTGAAAACCTCTATAGATACCCCATTGCATAGAAGTGTTTGTTTGAACACGACACAACTAGACGACAAAAGTTCCCCTGTTACAATTGACAATTCTTATGTCTCTTTGAAGGAACCTTTACAGGAACAACCACAAATAGGCAGTCCTATTGCCAAATGCCAGGGTATGATGGAAAAGGATCCTGTAGCTGCTAAGGTGATTCCAGATGCAGAGTGTGTAATACTAGAAGTAGCAAAGCCTAAAGTTGCCAGAAGAGAATCTTCTTCTCTATAGGAAGGTAGTCACGGGGAAAGGCCCCTTGTTCCATAAAATGTGCCAGTTTGTCCAAAGAAAGAGGAAGACCCACAAACAGTCAGGATGGTCCCACATCGGCAACCTAAGGAGGTAATTGTTCACTCTCTCTCAGTTGACTATTTCAATGTAATGCAATATTAAAAATCAATGTGGGAATTGGAAAAGATAAAATTAAGAAGGGAGATTGAAAGAAAACAACAAGAAATTGAATTTCTATAGAATAAGGTAAATAAAATTGCAGATATAATTTCAGAATTGATAGAATGCAGACCACCCCCATGGGTTTATGCCCTTTGCCTCAAGGAGTAGTTTTTCTTGTTTAAATTAATGAGAGTCCTCCGGGATGTTAGCTCAGGCATAGAAAACCCCACATGAATTTATGGCTACATACAACACATCACCTGATTGTGTTCAGAATCTGCTATGTGAATTATACATGCACAATTATGTTGTTCCTTTTAATACTGATTGGAATCCCCTTCTTTTTACTAGTGATATATATTTGTCTGCCCTTTTTTCCTAGATTCAGAATGAAATAAATTATGGTGAGCAATTACATAAGTATAGAATCTTGGAAAAGTCCATTTCATTGCCCCTACATCCTAAACGTTGGTCACCATGACAACTTTAATGTGGCTGGATGCAAATTGTGTATGGATTTCATGATTCTACACTGAGGAAATGGATTCTGGAAAGCCGTCAGGAAGTTTTCTCAGCATTTGAAAAATTGTCATTATCAGACGGGGACAGGGCAGTTGAAGGGTTAAAACAGAGATGGGAAAGACTTCCCCTAGCACTTAAGAAGGCAGAGCCACACAGTCTAATTAAATAGCAGGCTACAGTGCAGTGTGTTAGTTGGTATATATTCCAGGGAAGACAACCATGGCCCGAGTGATGGTTGCCACTCACCTTCTAGCCTCCCCTACTTTTGTGGCCATTGTACAACTGTCTGGATGATGAAATAGATGAGCAGCAGGAACTGAACAGACGAGTAAAGATGGAGCGCACAAATGGGTTCTACTAGCGAGTTGGCACCTCCATGGTTGGAGAAACACAGGAAGGAGACCTCTGAGTTCTTCCCAAGATCCAGAATTTCTCAGTGCCTGAGGATCGATACTAGTCTTCGTAGGGGGCAGAATGATAGGCCATTTTAATGGCATCTTTTAGATACCTTAGAAGAACTTTTGCTAGGTCCTTTCTTATGTTTTATGTTATTATTCCAAGACTTTTTTCTCTAAAACTATTATTATGTGGTAGTCAACCCTGAACCTATGCCATGGACATATGCTACTTAATGTGCTTTATCGGGATGAATATGCTCTGTTTATTTCTATGGATTTATGATCATGTTTTATGAATGAATTAACTATTTGAGCAATAGATAATGTATGTACTTTGAATAAATAGCATGAATGCTTTTATCCTAATAGTGTTAATGCAACGCATCAAAGTAGCAATTGTTATCTTGTTCAGGTGAGCATGTCTATGTGCTGGATGCTTGACTCGGTCTTGCAGCAGACGCACACAGATGAAACATCAATGTAGTGGTGGTGGAAGGATTCTGGTTAATCCAGGTGGAGACGGTTGAGCGAAGACTTGGTGAGCACAACAATTTCCTTAATGAAATCTAGGAGAGAGTGGGAAGTTAGATCTGTTGTCTAGGTAGTTCTTTCCTCTCTTCTTGACCGATTCTATTTCCTATTTTCTAGTTTTCCTTTCTGTTAGCTGGTTGTAATAAAAGATCCTCCTTTTCTTAGGGCATGTGGAGTTTAGAAATTAGATGTTTTTCCCTTTAAATAAAGCCCCGCTCCTACATGAGAAGGAGGGCAGTAGTATTATTATTATAGTTTCATTTTTTTTATTTCACTATTGTTGAGAATTCGTGTACTCTGTTATTCAATTTAATGAGCAAATGAAGTTTTGAGTTCAATTTTGTGTAATTGAGTGTTCTGGGTACGCACCCAATGGGGCCCACTTGGTGAGGAATCTGTAGTTAGATTCATTCTAGTTATCTTGTTTTCCTGCATTTCTATTATTTCAATTCCTATGCTGAACAACTCCTGCAGCCGAAGCCACAGGACAACTACCGCTTCCTGCAACCAAGTGATAGAGTAACTAAGGCATTATAGTTGTTTGTGTGCACTCTTCCATCCTAATAGCAGCATTCATTTCCATCATTTTATTTCAAGCATCTACTTTCACAACAATAGTTTAGCTTTCCTTTGAGTATTCATTTCATGCAACAATAGTATAGTTTCCTTTTGAAAGCATTTATTTCCTGCAGCCATAGAGTAGTTCCTTTCCATCATTTATTTCCTGCAACAATTATAGAATGATTGGTTGAGAAATTTCTTGGTGCATATATTTTGCTGGCCCATTTCAAGTAACACGTCCCTAGGTTTGAAATATTAAATGAGTGTATTATAAAGTGGATGAAGTGCTTAGTTGGATGTCCAATCCCTGATTTAAAGGATTATGCCTAGTTTTTGAGCCTTTATAACAAGCGATCATCCATATCAGTTACTCTGATAAGTCTCATGCCTCTGTTGTCCCACTCAGCAAGAGTTAACTCAGCCAGTTCATCCCTGGTTAGGGTTTTGGTAGCTTTTGGCTTATCTAGCATAGGGAACCCGGTGACACAGTGAATTATCTACTTAGTGATCTTCAGGATGTTCCAACCATAGTTGCATGTTGTGGACATGACTAAGAACATATATTATCCATTTTGTCTAGAAATCCCTCGCCATGTGCATGATGTGTGTCAAACCCGTGGTTTTGAGGTGCTTATGCTTAGGCTTCAGACTCCCATTGGTACATAAATTATCATATTCTTGATTCATCTCATTTGTTGCAAGCTCCTGCATGTTGCAGTGATAGAAGCTGTGAATGTTGTTAACCAGTAACACTCTTGGAGGAATTAGGGAATGATCTCCCATCGGGTCTATCTCCTTTGCAACTTTTGTATGAAGCTTGAACACTGGAGGATCACAAGTTTCATTCCCTACTAGCATCTCAGAACCTTTCTTGACCTTGCTGCTGGAAGTGGATGCCATATTGCTTGAACGAAATGATCAAACTTTGCTTTCAATCATGAATTCATACTGAATTGCTAAGGGCTCTGAATTGACTTGTAAACTAAAAGCTTTGTAAGCAATACTCTTTACAATCTATCATTTATAAGAGATTTTCAACCGTTAGAGTATTTCATTAAATGCTCTTTACATAGTAGCTAGCGTGACTTGGGTGTTTCTCCAAGATTCACTCGGAAGCTCGGGTGAAACTAACTTTCCAATTATCAATACTGCCTGACTCAGCTCGGGTGAGCTAGAGTGACTCGGGTGTAACTAACATTCTAACTCGAGCTGAACTATAATATTTCCTCATGCATCAATATGCGGATATGGACTATATTTCTTATCTAGAACTGATGTAGGATGGCTTGTATTGCACAATTCTAGTCATCTCCTTACTTTCCTATTTTGTAATGATAGATCCACCCATCTCACTATTTAGGGTGTTATTAGATCCTTCATTGATTTGATCTGAATTATCTGAGGATTTCCTTACCCATTTCTTGCTCATCTGAGTTCTGATTTCAGAGACTTTGGCTTTTCCATTCTCAAAACCAGTATCAACTTTTTCTCTGTTCATACAGTTCTTGCTTAGATGATCGAGTTGCTTGCACACATAACATATCTTAGTAGGATCTCTTTTTCTAAAGCGATTCTTCATACAATTTGCACCGATGTGTCCATATTCACCATAGTGACAACATCTGTACCAAGTGTTGTAATCCCAACCAAAAATTGCCTTGGCTAATTGCTCAACAAGATTCCATTTCTTAGTTCTGCACTCGGAAGATTTATAAACTTGTTTTTTTTCATCTATAGCATTTCCCTTCAAACTTAGGTTTCTCTTTTCATTCAATTGCTCTATGTCCATGTTTGTTGCAACTATAGCATTTACCATTAAATTTTGACTTTCCATTGCTCCAACATTTATTTGATGTATGCCTTGACTTACCACAATGATTACATGTAGGTTTGTTCTTTTGAGCTCCTTGTTGTGAGGATTCACCTTGTTCAATATAACCTAATCCATTCTGTCCATGATGTCTGAGTTTTGTAGCCTGATCTGTGCTAGTTTGTGAATTCATCATACTTTCATTTTTTTGCTTTTCAGTATTGAGATCACTCTGCAGTCTTTCATTTTCTGTCCTTAGATTAACAACTTATTGTGTTGCATTGTTGAGTTGACTTACCAAATCAGTTTGTTGAAGTGACAAGTGTAGGATTTCATTTTCTTTTTCCTCTAATCTTGTACTCAGCAATACTTTGTCTTCTTGTGATTTATTTCTGTCATCTTCTGCTTTGTACTTTAGTTCCATGAATTCACACATTCTGATTGAGTGAACTTCATGTTCTCTTTTCAACTTTTTGACTTCTTCATATAAAGTGAGATTCTTTGCAAGCAAGTCTTCAATGGCTGCATCAACTTCTTCTGAGCTTCTGTCTTTGCAAAATTCTTCAATTTTTTCTTCTATATAGTTCTTGTCATTCATCTGTACTGCTAATTCTTTTCTTCTCTTTAGGGAAAGAGAGAGATGCTCCTTAAGTATTATGATCCGATCCATGGCCACTTTAAGATCTATCTTTTCATTCTCAATGATTTTCTCCAGTTTGTATGTTTCCATATCCTTTGATCTTTTCTCAAGCTATTAAACTTCTGATAAGAGAACCACCACTCTGATACCAATTGTTGGAATTATATGATGTGCCCAGTGACTAAGAGGGGATGAGGGGGGGGGGGGGGGGGGGGGGGNGGGTGTGAATCAGGAACCAATAAAACTTAATCATTTTAATCCATAATTAGATTAACTTATTTGTTTGCATGCATATAACTTGAAAGTAAAGAATCATACAGAACACATAACACAATATTTGGTTACCCAGAAACCTTCCAAAAGAAAGTAAAACTGGGGTGGGAATGATACCCACAAGATTTAGTATTGCAGTATAAATTTAGCATGTTAGAGCTTACAATGACCACTTCTGATGGTCTGTCATGTTAGGAGCATAGAAAGGACTATTAGGTCCACCTTATTAAAGGATTTTGTATAGTACAATAAGTAATGCAAATCTGTTAACAGATTTAAAGAAAGGATTGTTAGGTCCACCTTGTTAAAGGATTTTGTCGATCCACCTGTGAGAATGAACAGTTGATTATTTACTCTGTGCAACTGTGATTGCTGAATAAGATCCTTTTGAATATAACTGATCACCTGAATGTGATAGATGAGATTCTTCTGTCCTGAATACTTCTACACTTAAATCAAACTACCATTCACATGCCTTATGCATACATTCATACTTATTCTTTTCTTACTCATATACTCTTCACATAATCATATTGGATAAAACAAATTATCTTACATATATATCTTTATCCTACAAACAACTCTATAAGTCGGCTTGCAATAAAAAAATTTATATTTAACAATATATGCAAAGTCGGCTTCAAACTATCACTTGGGTCCAAAAGACTACTCGGGTGATAAACTATCACTCAGGCGATGCTGAACACTTGGGTGATGCTGAACACTCGGGCGATGCTGAACACTCGGGCAACACCATATACTCAGTAAACACTGAATACTCAGGCAACACTAAATGACTAAGTGTTTTGACACTAGTTGACAATATGTCTTGCCATAAGGTCTACAATAAGTGCCTTTCTTATTTCGTACATCCCAATGTGCAACTTGACTTTTCCTTCCAGAGGCAGATTTTGTAATTTGTACATCAGGTAAAACACTTTGTACGACCACATTAGTTCCTCCCATTGTGAGTTACATGGGTTCTCTTTATAAAGGCATGATTATGTCATTGTTGTACATTACAAAAGCTATTATACATGTCGTATGTGCCATCTTACCTATTGTATGTGTGAACATGCTGCTAGACATATGTGTCACCATATTGGGCCAGTTGTACATGCCACCATGCCTCCAATCGTACATGCCACCATTTTTCTATCTATATGGGCCATCTTGCAAGGCGTACATGCCACCTTCCAAGTCGTACATGCCTTCCTTCAAGCTGTCAGTGGTACCTTTCTCTATTACACTATACACTATACAAACCATTCCTTCATTTGTATGCTTACGCCACCACAATCATAGTACGACTCCTTCCTTCTGACCATACGCCATATGGGTTGTTTATCAAATCCATTTTCATACACTATGGAGGACATACTTCAAACTATACTTAATTCTTCATAGGTCATACGTCGTATAATTATCACGAAGCCACCATTTCATACAATAATAAAAATTCCTTGAGTTCTAATACTTGGTTTGACAAGTAAGAGATTTGGAAGGGTTGAAAATTACATTTTTAGACTTTATCAACATTATTTTTTATATTTTAAAAATCCAAGAAAATGATGTGCGCCATAGAGTTTTGTGTGGTTCTAAAGGTGTTGAATTGGTCATAGCAACGGGGGCGCTACCCTGAGACCCCCATTTGATTTTTGAAGTACATTACACTGCTCAGTTTGCATAGTACAAATTAGTGTCTACACTTTTGCCATTAGTTTTCTCGAATATTACTTGATGTATACTTGTCTGGAAGATGAGTTTTTCTTGTGGGGAGGGGGGGGGGGTGATGTAGCCAATGTATAATACCTTTTATTATGTTTGATAATATAAGTTAATCATCAATGTATTAATTATCATCAATATACTAATTGTTCATTGGTTGTTACTCTCAGGTAGTTGCAAGTGTCGGTTGGTTGACGGTTGTGTCTCTCTTAAGAACCGTTGAGTCCTTTAAATAATTTATGTACCACCAAGGAAGGGAGTATGGAATAGTTGGGTAAATTATAATCCTTGTTTGACCATCTCTAGACTTCTTCTCTATAATAAAATCATGAGCTAATAAAAATATATTTTACTCCTATTTATGGTACACATTGCCATCTGTATTATTATTTCATGTATGTAATCTACAAGGTATAGAAGTAACAACTTGGAAAGTTTGGCACCTATAAAGGATTTGTTTACATGTGAAGAATTTTGATCTAATTTGCATGCATTGGGGTTATTGGTCGCTGATTTTTCATTTGAGGAGGTATTACGAGTTTTTTTCATCCTTCTATTGTTATCCTAGCATAGGATAACTTTGGGTCTTGGAAGAATGACATCCTTTCACATCTCAGGTGGTTTAATCTTTCACCCTATTTGTATGGAATCAAACTCAAACCAACTACACCAAGGAGTAGATCAATTTGACATATTACTAATGATAATGTTATTAGATTTATTTGTTCTAGAGTTGATACTAACACTATTTGTGTTGTATTAGACATTGATTATCCCCATACAATTTATACTAGACTTTATGATATCTATGGAGACCCTCATATCTCTCCATTCCCATAGGATCCTATTTTAGGTTGTTTCATTCCCTTTACACATGCAAATTGTATACCCTTTAACAATGATAGTTTGGGGGAGCTTGAGTATATTGCAAGTCTTACATGTTCTAATGGTTTATTGAATTGTATCTCAATTCTTAATCCTCACATTCAGACCCAATCTCCATATTCTATTGCTATTCATATATTTGTGACAAATATATGGCCCTTATTAATTCAATATAGTAGGACATTCATCGTCTTCCAAACATGGCTATTTGGGATTCACATCTTACTAAAATATCATCCTTATTTGTGAAGTCTAAAACTATAGATTTGGAGGATCCTATTGAGGACATTCATCTTCTCATTGATGATAGCCACAACATCATTATTATCCCACCATCCCAATATTTGGAGCTTTTTCTACATCAATATTCACAATTTTTTGAATTTACACCATCTCATTCCAACATGTGCACATTTGAGTAGTTTTTGAGGCACACATCATGTTAATTTGGATTCTCTATTCTTGTAATTTATAGAAATGGCTTCTTTGATCATCAGTGGATCTATTTCTTTCTAAGGGGCAAAATGTTGTTTGTAGGTAGTGGATTGTGTCTTGTCTTTAGGTGTTCATTATTTGCATAGGAATTACTTCTTTAAGGGGGATTCATATCATCATTTTATCTCTCCTATGGGGAACATCTATTATACTAACATGAAAAAATAAATCCTTTGTAGGTCACATTGAGTCCTTCTATAAATCTTTCACTACTACATTTTTATATCTCATTTGGAGAGGAGTTTTTCTCATTCAATTTTCTCCTTTTCTCTAACTATGAGAGGTTGAATTTGTTTGTATAGGGATAAATCATCAAGCCTTATATTTGACACTCATCCATTCATGCATCTATGCATCTATCATTGCATTTTTCATTAGGTTTTTAGCTTCTCCATATGTTGATCTTAAGGGAGGATGTTGGATTAATTAGGATAATCACCTAGTTAATAAACAATAATTAGGTCCCATATTACTTTATCACTTAAGCTGAAGTTAAGAGTATTATTCTATAGTTAGATTGAGCTAATTATAGTTCAATTTGTCTCAATTCATTAGATGAGGACACTTGTCCTAATGTAACTTAATCCTCATATGGAGTTTCATTTAAGGTTTGCTTTTAAAAGAATTCATTTTTATATTGTAATCAATCCAATTTTATACATTCAATACATGTTAATATTAATATCAAATTCTTGTGTTGATCAATCTCTCTATAAAGATCGCATAACACCCATTCATGGCTTTTCACTTTAGATTGATAGGTGTTTTGGTTGCAAGTATTTTCTAGGAGTTGTGGGCCTTGGTCTTATCAACTCTAACATATATGAACAAAAAAATGATGAATCCTTTAGAAAAGAAGATGAAGCAAAATATTATCGGTCCTCCTAAATTTAATTTCAATAATAAGGAACATGGAAACCCCTAGCATCCCCTTGAATAGCTAAGATGGCTTTAGTTTGGAACTAGTTACATTATAACTCACATAATGTATAAAAAGCTAATGGAACTTTTGATATGTAAAGGATATAATACCAAATAAATATACCACTTTACATTACTCATCTTTGGTTGGTATAATTTTTGCCAAGCAATCTGAATTAGAGAATGACTTGTGAGCTCCAAGAAAATGAAGGAAACCTAATGAAGTTTTTTTGTCAACATTAGGGGGGATAACTCACCTCCAACAAAATGAAAAAGGCCACTCCATATAGTATTCAAGAAATTAAATTAAATATTTTATGACATAAAAAATTCACTAAATTCAACTCCACTAATGAATTCTAAAATATGTCTCACTTCCAGTTAAAATAGTGGGTTACATTGAGAAATAAAGTGAAACTCTTCCAAAAATAATATTTACCCCAAGTCTATAATGTTGGGATGGGAGGAACACCCCCCTCCGTGTTTTAGAAAATTCTCTTCGGCATGGGGGGATCAAACCACCAAGTTAGATACCTTGATATCCCTTTCTCCATTAGCTTGGATATGAAGGAAATGTGGGAATGGATTAAAGGGAAAATATAAAATAAAGTGGGTAAGTGGAACAAACAATATCTTACCTTGGCTGGTAGATTTCAGGTAAGTCAAAATATTATGTCCTCATACACTATTTTTTACTCATCTTCCTAGCTTTTTAATCACTACAAGTTTAACTACATCCAGAAACAGATAAGAGAGTACCTCTAATCTGATGGTAGGGGACACAAAAAGAGGCACATGGTTTGGTTGTGTTCATTATTATCTTCTATTTGTTACCCTTTTGAGTTTTCACTCTAATTGGAATAGGTCAAGCACCCTTGTAGGTTTTCAATTAAAATATTATGATTCCCAACATCAACTCTATCCTTGCCAACATTGGTAAAGAGAGATAAAAATTATGTTTTCTTGGAGGGAGAGTGAAACACTAAACAATATTTTTCATATTTTAGGTCTTGTGTGAATATTACTTTGTGTATAAGATGAGTAATTCTAGAGTGAACATGCATTTTGATAAGAATGATTGTACGATGTCAAGAGGAAATTTGGTGTAGACAAACAAATCTTTTTGTGGGATTTTATATTTAAGATTAGCATTGCTACTTTATAATTCTAGTAATGTAACTAACAATTCTGAAAATTCACATATGTTGTGGCACTAGATACTCGATCACATAGGTGAAAAGAGTATTTGAACCATGTTTAATAAAAATATTGTTGATAGCTTTTCTTAGTACTCTACCAGGTTTTAACTTTTCAAGCACTGTGTTTGACAAGAAGAAAATAGATAATTGTCCTATTAGAGGTTGGCTATAGATAAGAGGTGTTTAGAATTAATTTATTTAGATGTTTTGGTCTATTGGATGCTCACTTTCTTGTGCTTCTTTGTTGGTGTAATTAAATATTCACTAGTTACACTTTACTTAAGCTTACTTGGGATAATGCATACATAATAGTTTTCATTTGAGACTATTAGGAGTTTGCACCTTTATTTGCACATGGGGTAGGAGAAATTCCACTTTAGGTGGTGATAGTTGTTATCACATCCCACTTTATGTTTTCTCTCCACCTTTAGTGCACTAATCACATTGCCATCCTCCACATGTTGCACACACTTCATTGCATAATGGAGGAGGATCCACCTTTGGTGAACATTTGATTCCACCTTGCGTGGGTGATAGCTTGTCTCCTCCTTATCACAATGTCTTTTTTTCTTTCCTATATAAGTAGACACATTTACATTGTAAATCAAGACATCAGTTATGATATTGCAATCTAAATGATTATGTCTATTAGCAATATTATCATTCTTGCATCTTGCTGCAATTACCTTGTCATCCTAATGTGGAAGTTATCTTGGGCTTTCATTTGATCTTGGTGTTGTTGTAGAGTCACCTAAAACTCTAACATGGTATCAAAGCTCTCTAGGTGTGAAGACTCCTTCTCAAGAGTATAAAAGTTGGATTGATTCGATTGTGGGTGCAGAATAAGGTTGTTTGGGCATCATCATTCGAACTTTCATTGTTAGCACATTTGCAAATTTGGGTACCAGTGATCTTCAGAAGCATTTGTAATAGGCACCCCTGAATGCCCAAAAACTAAACCAACTGATGATAGGAATTTTGTCAAATAGTTTGCAGCCAACTCCTTATTTCTCCGTTTAATGCTTTAGGTCCCTTATGACTACGGAAATTAAATGTTTGGCTTGTTTGTGTCTTTGCAAGAATTTGAAAACACTCAATATGAACAAGAAGGAAACTACAATAATATGCAAACTGGAAACTGACTACTGCTGGTAAAAAATTATTTCAATAAGAATCCAATACATGGCAAGTTATCAACTCACGAATTACAACAACATTATTGAATAATGTTTCATTCAAATGTTTACAAAATCTGCTGCTACAGTGGCATGAATAGTACCCATGAATAGTGCCATGAATAGTGCCGTGAATAGTGTCACGGCTGCTACAGTGTCGCGGCTGCTACAGTAATGGCTGCTATAGTGATGCAACCAAGAAAAAACCCTCACAATTGCAATAATAATGAAACTGGAACAAATACTCCAAAGACCAATCCCAAGGATTGATGTCTAGAGTGATACAAATGAGGAAATCGTCCCCAATTGCCCAATACAAGCTGTAAACTGCAAACGCATCAATTATTCTTCTTCTTATTTCCTCCTCATAGGGTCAACCCACTTTTCACAAGCAATGTGGGATAAAGTGTTTTAAAATATAATAATATTAAAGTAACACTTTATTAGTTTAACTTTTAATTTACATGTCACTTTAATAAAC
>MU221424.1:117571-128249 GCA_018584345.1 Thuja plicata
AATTATTTTTCACTTTTATTACAAAAGGGTCGGCTTTAAATATTTACAAAAGATGAGATTAGGTAGCCCAACTTCTGAAAGCCATAACTTTTGAACCGTAGCTCCGATTGGCTATTATAACCACTTTCCAGAAAGGGGAGATTGTGATCTACAATGCTTGACTACTGAAGCGCAAGTCAGCTGGGGATTCGACCTCAATTCGGAGCCTCTAAGGTCCTGAAAATTGAGCTCAAATATTTTGCACCCTAAAATCTCTACAGTAAATCCTTAATAACTTCGCCAATACAGATGATCTGGCAATGAAATTCAACTGGCATTCTTATATGACTAAGATGAACCTTCACCTGAAAAATTAGAACATTCTGAGTTCAAACGACCAACTTACTAAAAATAGTAAGTTTTCAAAAATAGCAGCTTTGTACAAAATAGTCCTTATTGAATAGAAAAACACATATTTTTGGGTGATGCAAGATTGCCCTTACACCCAGGATGCTCCTGCATCAAACAAGATGAAGAGAGAAAGGATGAACATAATGATCCACCCTCTATAGAGATCCCAATGATAAGTGAATATATGGATAGTCAAAATGCTATATTCACTCCATCCATCAAACCATCAACATCATTGTTGTCAAGCTTGACCCCTGACTTAGCAAACCTAGACACTTTGGGAGAAGAAGACCTAATTAAAATCAGTGTATTAGCCATGGAGAAATCCAAAGAGAAACAAGTTATGAAAAACCCTCTCTTTATAGAGTCAGTGAATATTTTGAACAACTTAGTACCAGCAGATAAGAAATTGGCAAATATCCAGTCAGTTGATGATGTTGACAACATATTAACTTGCTTCAAAGCAAACTTCACAAGTTTAGTAGATTCAACTACTAAAACTATAGAGGAGAAGTACAAAAGGGATTGGATGAACTGATAGATAGCTTCCAATTAGATCTCAACTCCTTGAAGATTGGTCAAACAATTCTGAAAGAGTTAGCAGCAAAAGGCAGGAAGGTGATAATAAATTGTATGGACATAGGAAAATTCACTTCTGAGCACATCAAGAAGATTGAAGAAGCAGACATCTTAGTTGAAAACATCAGGAAATCAGTTGAAACATCCTCCCAAGACATCAACATCTGCAACAACATCTATCAAGGGCAGATACAAAAGATTGAAAATGCCAATGTAGAGATCAACAAGACAATGACCAGGAAAACACAACTAAGAAATGCACTTGCACCCTCCTTAGTTGTCTTGAATGAGAACATAAAATAGATATATGCAACAATTGTTACATATGATCAAGGACTTTGCATGGATCTGACAAAGATGGAGAAACTCACATATGCATTATGCGCCCATCTTCAGACTGTTGATGCATTGAAGGCATTTTGGCAACAAGAGATCAAGACACTTTAGATTGCGTATCCAGATGTGTACTCCGAGTAAGTATCTAGAGACTTACAATTTTTGACACCTTTGTCATTAATGTCAAAGGAGGAGTAGTGTATATAAGGAGTCTGATATATATAACCAAAGTTATGATATACAATTTTTTGTTGTTAAGTCAAAGTTTAAAGAAACTTGGCCACATTCCTTTGTTGCCATTAATGACAAAGGGGGAAATTGTTGGCAAGTTAACACTCAGGGTGTATATGGCTTATTTTGTGTTGTCATTATGGCAACAAAGTCATATGAAGTTTTGACAATAAACTTTGAAGATCAAAATTGGCTAAGTATAGAAAATAGAGCAGTACAGAGATATGCAGTTGATCAGAGCACTAACACACATGCGTATGATCAAGTCAAACTATGCACCTTTATACTTATGCTTTATGATATGTCATCAAGCTTAGTCTATACACGCATGGTACAGTATGACAATACAGAGAAGTTACAACAAGATTATGTGCCACTAACAGTTCAAAAAATAGAGTATGAAGCCGACTTCAAATTTTGGATTAGTGCATAATATATTATTTTGTAATGGCCATGTGCCTATTGTAATATGTTTGTAATTATTTCTTTAACACTCATTTAATCATGCTTAATCCAATTTGTTTGGAAGCGTTGTGTATGTTGTTTTTGGGCTGACTAAGGTCTTGTTTTTGGTCGCATCTATTCAGGCATATATATATATATACTAGACATGCACATTTGTATTAGGTGTGTGAATAGAAAATAAGCAAAGAAGATATTTAGAAGAGTAATATAAGAAAATTAGTATGAAGTAGAAGTCTTCAAGAGATTAAAGCATCAGAGCATAAACATAACTGATCAAACAATAGTGTCAGAACAACAGTTCATCTTTTTGATATAGTGTATATCTATTATCTGAAGGTTGTAGCCTTCATCCTATTGAGCAGTGAGCTCTGGCAGTGAGCCAACCACCTTTAACAGGGGTTTTTAAAGACTCCTAATAGGTTCATTATACTTTTTTGTAAAGACTACTCCTAGCAGGGCAAAGGAACTCTAACAAGTTCATTAGACTAGTACAATCATTTGTGGGTACTAATTCTCACTGGGGTTTTCCTCTGATCAAGGTTTCCCCGTAATCATATCTTGTGTTATGTGTTATTGTGTTATGCTTCAATTTTTATCTATTTGGTTTAAGTTTCAAATTGCTGAAATAAAGAAAAATAGACAAACACTGGTTCACCCCCCCTCTCAGTGTTTCTAACAAATTCTCAATATTGTCAATCTCTGTCATTACTCCCTCTGAGTTGATAGTTTTGGTTTTGATCATCAAACTATTCTCCCTCTTGGATAAATCTTCTGATACTGTAGCATACATTTTGATTCTCCTTCATGAGTAAATAGTATCAATTCACTCTCTTCCTCTCATCAATATCGCCCTTACAGATAAATGTCATCAGTTCATTCTCTCCCTCTTTGACAACAATGTCAAAAAGTTATACTCCTAAAAACTGATTTCAGCAGTGGATTATACCTTACATGTACAAATATTCATTGCATACAGAAATCTCCACACAACTTCAGGAATCACCTAAAGTGTGTTATACTAACATCAATTCAAGAATAAATATTATAATAAAGTATAGACGATGCAACATGCCTCATGCTTGTTAGTGAATATTTGATAAGGGAAGAACTGATAATTTACCTCTGAGATACTCAAAATCATCCTTCAGTAGTGTCTTTGTAAATATATCAGCCAATCATTCCTTGGAATTCACATATTCCAATACCACATTTTTCTCTTGAACTTGTTCTCTCAAGTAGTGATACTTGACAAAAACGTGGTTGGTCTTTGAATGCATAACCGAGTTCTTTGATATGTTGATAGCACTTGTTTTGTCACAAAAAATAGTTATAGGATCTAAGATAATCTCTTGCATACCTTCAAGTAGTTGTTTGATCCATACAATGTTCGCACAATTCATGGCAGCAACAACATATTCTACCTCGGTAGTAGACTCTAAAATGCAACTTTGCTTCTTGCTTAGCCATGTGACCAATCTTTCACCTAGAAAGAATGCTCCTCCACTAGTGCTTTTCCTGTCATCAATATTTCTAGCCCAATCTACATCAGTGTAGACTTGCAGATCAAAAGTACCTCCTTTCTTGTACAATAAACTAAAATCTTCAGTTCCTTTCAGATACCTAAAGATTCTCTTAACTGCAGACATATGTGTTTCCTTAGGATTAGAACAAAATCTTGCAATAATCCCAACATTATGTGCTATATCAGGTCTATTGTGAACAACATACTACAATTTACCAATCATGGATTGCTAAGAGTATTATCCACCTCTTGTGTCTCATCTTCTATTGATAATTTACATCCTATGACCTTCGGTGTTCCAACAAGCTTGGAATCTTCCATGCCAAAAGTTTTGAGGACCTCCTTGATATACTTAGCTTGTGTAATATAGATCCCTTCTGCAACTTGTTGTATCTATAAACCTAGAAATAACTTAATCTCTCCAATCATTGAAATTTCAAACTCTTTTCTTATTTCATCAGAAAATGCCTTAAATAAGGTGTTATTGCCTCCAAAAATAATATCATCAACAAAAATTTCAGCAATCAAAACCTTGTTGTCACTATCACACTTCAAGTAAACATTATTGTTATCACTTGTTCTTTGAAATCCTAATTTGATTATATAAGAGTGCAACCTCTCATACCATGCTCAGGGTTCTTGCTTCAAACTATAAAGAGCTTTATTTAATTTACATACCTTCTTCTTATTTGTGTTGGTAAGAGATCAATTTTGTGTTATGATTCACTTTTTGGTTGTCATTTATGGCAACACATCTAGCATATTGATCGATTGATCTGAAGTTAAGTTTTGGTGACTCTATTCTAAAATCGTCCAAGTACAGAGCAAAAATACAGAGGTATATTGGGTATCGAAGATTGAGACCGACGAGTTATGAAATGTGAGATTTGAGGGAGATACTATGGAGTATGTATGACCTTCATCTAAGATCGATTGCATTTTGGTAAAGTTTACAAAGAGTTACAATGAAATAAAGACAGGCGACAGTAGCAGAACAATGATTCAGTGTTGTTGAACTGAAGCGATGATTTGGGGAGTATGACATGGAATCCTAGAAAGCTAAGATAGATTATGTTTTTTGATAATCTATATTTTGATTATATAAGAGCGCCGACTATGTATTTGATATTTTCTTTATCAAAATTATTTTGTATTGAGAGCTGACTATGTAATATTTAGCTAAAGAGCTGACTTAACAAAGATAAAGATATATATATGAAGATATTTTGTAGAGAGAAGAATGTGATGGATATGATATGTTTTGGGAGATGTGAATGGTAGAGCAGAGGATGACAAAGATCATTGAAGAGCTATAACATGAATTATCTAAGCATTGTTGATGCTTTTTTTGTTCATTACTGAGAACATTGTGTTATAGAAATATATTGTAAGAGCTATATGCTCAGTTGGCCCCTAACAGGGTGTTGTATACCTTTAACATGGTTTTTTATTCCTCTAATAAAGATTTTTTTAATGTAATATTCATCTCCTAACAGGGCTAGGTCTCCTAACAAGGACACTATACTTTAGTGCATGCTTGTGGGTATCATCCCCATTGGGGTTTTCCCTTGGCTAGGGTTTCCTCGACAACAAATAATGGTGTTATGAGTATTGTGTTATTTGTTTATGTTTCTTTAATTTTAGCATACTTATGGTTTATGTTGAATTGGTTCAAATTTTATTTTAAGTGTTGTAATACTGATTCACCCCCCCTCTCAGTATTACCTAATCCTAACAATTTGTATAAGAGCTTTTGTCCCTTGGAGAGAAAGATTAACAACTTAAGGGAGATCAGAATGGATTCATATAATTTATTGGAGAATTTTGAAGCTGCACTTGAAGACCTTGATAAAGTTAAAGCTGAGAATGAGGACTTGAGATTTAATCTAAGGAGAGCAGATGGATTCATAAAGAAATTGAAAGAAAAACTTGAACTTTCAAGAAGTCAAAGACAAGATCTTGTGGTTCAGATAAAAGAAGACTCAGACAATGACAATTCGAATAAGATAAAGCAACTTGAAAAAGAGAATGACACTCTGAAGCTTGAGAATAAAGGAATGGCTAAAGAAGTTCAACAACATAAAGATGCTAAAGACAAGATTGAAGAAGCTTTGAATAATGCAAATGTTTTGATGGAACAAATGAAGAATGAGGCTGACCACTATAAAAACAAGTATCTAGAATTGGAGAAATACAATCAGATTATAAAAGGTGAACTTGTTGAAGCAAAGAGACATATTGAGAAACTTCACTCTAGTAGTGATTTGATTGATGAACAAAGAGACAAACAGAAACCTAAAGGTGATATGACTGGTATTGGCTTCAATGAAGCTGAATACTCAAAGAATCAAGAAGAGAAACCAGATGGGAAGATTGATGCATAAAACCTACTCTTGAAGAACCTAAAGAGAATATCAGACCTTTCAGAGGTAGATGCTTTGGTTGTAACAATTTTGGACACATGAAAAGAGACTGCAGAGGTAATGTCCCCATTAAGACTTTTTCTAGTTATTATTTTAACTATAATGCATATGGGCACAAGAAGGAAAAATGCAGGAAACTCAATAAATCTAAATATAGACAAGACAATAAAGGAGAACATACTATGAAACCTACATGTTATAGATGTAATAACATTGGACACATTGCAAATTTTTGTAAGCTGCAAGTAAATCAAGAAAGAAGACCTCCTATATGTTACAAATACAACAATCCAGGTCATATAGCAAAGTTTTGCAGGTATAATAGAGTAAACCACATAAGAGTACCACCTCCTATGAATACACACAAGAATGGCAATGATATTGGTAAGAGAGTTGAAGATTTAAAGAATGAATTTGAAAATTGTTTCAAGAAAGCAGAAGATAACAACAGTGGAAAGATATGGAAAATTAAGGAGACAAGTGATATAATGGTTCAGGGAGAGACAGTAGATACTACTGGATCTTCGGCTAATGTTAACAAAGTTTAATCAACCTAATTGGCCGATCACGACCTTAGGGGGAGCATTGGATAAAGATATAAGAATATATCTCACCCCTTATTATGTGGATTGATCCCTAGAGAGATTAGTGGTGATCATGGCCGACATCGTGGAACATATATTAAAGAGCGCAACATCAGAAAATGCATTATTTTGATCGTGAGATTTATAGCAGACTGGACAACATTGGGTAATGCAAAATTTTAATGACTTAACACTGTATAAAGCACCTAATGATTATGTATTTCCTTACCATTTGACAAAGATAAACCTAAGGAGATCAGAGAGAAAAGAGATTTAGACTATCTAGCAATTACCTTGCATGATCGATTGAAGCAAATACTCGGATTTCAGCGTGTGAAAGGTATTTACATCATCTACTTATACAGAAACTATGGATGCACCTATGATATTTGATGTTGTGGATAGACCTAGGTATAAATTCAAGAAACATCCTTTCGAATACTGTGAAGAAGACCCTGAAGGAGCATTTTCTTAGACACCTCACGACGTATTGCATGTATAAAACATTAGGGCATACATTCATTGTAAATATGACATACTAGGTATTGATGACATTTTTACGGAAATGGAGTACATGACTGATAATGAAATTATGAGAGATGAATTCAAACATGTTAATGAGTTGAGAATTATGAAAATTATAGATTTATACGAATTCATCGAAGAAGAATGGATTAAGATAATGTTGAGTAGTGTTCATGATCAGTTTATTTAGATAGGCGAACAACCTGTAAAGATATATAATGATTTGATACATGAGATTACTGGATTGGACAATACTGGAATCATTCTTGTAGCAGAGAAACATGTTAAGAAGAAATTTGAAACCCTAACACATTCAAAATGGGATAGGTGAGCCATGACAGTGAATGACATCTTTCAGCAGGATGTGAGATTGATTTCTATGATACTTGGTTACAAATTATACTATAGTAGTAGACCTAATTCTGTATCTGCTGGAGTTATTATGATGGCCTACAGAATGGTGAAAGAAAACACAAAGTATAATCTATGCAAAGTGTTGGAACAACAGTGTTTGGAAAATGTGAAGCTAATAAAGAAAGACAAATCCAAAGCCTTCAGATTTGGTTCACTGCTAATGCATATGTACGTACACATTGAGCACAGATTTCAAGGAATGCACCCTAGTGGTTGGAGAAAAGGGATACCTACTGGTATTTATATTTTACAAAGTTATCAGAGACAAAATAGTACATGGGTTGATGGAGAGCTGTTTGGTATGATCAAAATTCTTCAGAGGCAAGTGAAAGAAAGGTACAAGATTCCTAAAGATTTAGTTGAGAAATATAAGGATACAATCTATTTCATGGTTGAAACCGATTGTGTATGCTTTGAGGTAGTAGTTCCAAGAAAGAAATGGTGTTATCCTATGGGATATGAAGTAAGTTTAGAAGTACTGACCATGCAGATCAAACATGTTCTAGCATCTGAGATAGATACATCTGAGAAGAGATGGGTTACCTATGAAGAAAAATTAGCTAAAGTGAGAGAAGAATAGACCAGAAGCTTAAGGAAAAGAAAATTTGAAAACATTATTCGTGAATGCGGAGTTAAGGAAGGATTGACTAAGGAAGAGTTGAGGGAAGTAAAGAGGAAACTAGGAGAATGATCTTCTGGATTGGCAAGTGCTAGTACTTCAGCCCTTCCACATCCTGAAGTTGTGATGACAACTATTGCACCTACTACAATCATTGATGTAGACACCCCTTCCTCATCACAATAGACCTCGCAGGTAGTAGAAATGGTTCCTAGAGTGAGCACTAGATCCTCCAGATAAAAATCACCACCTAAAGAGCTGAGGACTATGAGAGAAGAGAAAATATGAGTGAGTGATAAACTTGTATGGAAACCTGACTTGAAAATGATTGAGAAGAGAAAAAATGAGCAGAGACTAGGAAAGCTAGTTACAATAGACAAACATTATGACATGTGTGAAGAAACTGACAAACTTAAGATTGAAGATATTGTAGTAAATAATTTACTTGTTTTTAAGAAGAATCTATTGGAGATTGAGGGAAGTGTACCCGAGGAGTTGTATGGGAGATTAGAGATAAGGAAACAACTAGCACACATTGAAGATGAGACTATCCGGAGTCAAGTTATTGATAAAATGTTACCTGCAGTTTCTATGCAAGAGAGAGACAAACTACTTGCTGAACTAAAAACTTTATTGAGGACAAAGGCAAGGTTAGTAAAAATTGTGGCAATGAAGTATGAAGATGTTACTAAAGAGACTGAGAGAGCATTGGATCAGATACTTATGTCATCGATTCTTGAGATGACTGCACCTACTAAAACTACAATGCCTACATCCTTAGGAACGAGTGAGAGTTCCAAGATAGCTGAGGCAAGTGTTGAGCAGAGCGAAGATGTTATGCAACCATATTTATATGTTTTTTTTGTGCCTATGACACTAGAAACTTTTCATGATGAGAAGGACCCTTTTGAAGGAAACATTGACAGTGCTATAGTAGAGAATGAAGAACAAAAGTATGAAGAATGAAAAGAGGAAGAACAAAGAGAGGAAGTACAAAAAGAAATATAGTAGAAATAAGAAGAAGAAAAAGATGAAGTGAAAACTGAGGTAAACACATCTACTATCTTATTGTTGGCAAGAAAAGAAAAACCTATAGATGTTGATGTTGATCTTATGGATGAGGATGAGCTGGTGAGATTAGCTTTCACCGCACTCACTAAAGCAAAGGAGAGATCAGAGCAGAAGAGTGACAAGAATACTAAGGTAATGACTAGAGAAATCGATACTGTAAACAAATTTCTTCCAGTACCTATTGTTTTCCAGAGCAGAGATGATATAGAAAACTTGAAGATGACACTAGATGAGTTTGATGGTCATTATGAGAACTTAGTAAAGATTGCAAAAGAAAAGGCAGAGAAGAACTACTCAGAGAAGAAATTGTTTGAATTTTTCTAGTGTATCTCATGGGACTTGGGCATTCTGATAACTATTATAGAAAATGCTAAAAGTTGTATTAAACATGGTAGAACAATATTCAGTTATTACATAAATCATATCAGGCATGTCCAAAACATTGAAGACAATATTGCCAAGGACAGGGAAACCTTGAACAACATGATGGATAGTTGTGAGACCTCTTCAAAATCTATAATGGAGTTGGACAAATAAGCAACAAGAATTTTGGCTAAACTAAATGTATTGGATATTGAGAAAGGGAGAGTCATGACAAGGTTTGGTTTGCTGAAGAGTTTAATTACTCATAAGCTATCAATTATTGAAGCTCACTTATCTGACATGGAGAAGACTGCAAAATCATTGGCTAACTCTATGCCAACAGAGTTGAAAGAAGCAGAGACAACATCATTTTCATTGAATGGACTAATTCATGTTAGTCAGCTATTGATTAAGTCATGGAGTACAAAAGTGAAGATATTGGAAGATTCCTTTCAAGATATTATGAAATTGGTGAGTAAGCACTAGTCTTATTAATTTTTATGCACCTTTGTCATTGTTTTCAAAGGGGGAGAGGAGAGAAGATAAAAATGAATAGGATAAGAGGAGAAGATAATGTCTAAGGGAGAAGAGAAAAACAAAATAGAGGAAGAAGAAGAGTAAGTTTTTGTTTTGTAGGAACACTTAGTCATTTTTTTGTTAAGTGTTGCCATCAATGCGAAAGGGAGAGATTATTGGAAAGTGATCGATTCTATGTATTATGATTCACTTTTTGGTTTTCATTTATGGAAACACATCTGACATATTGATCGATTGATCTTGAGTTAAGTTTTGGTGACTCTATTATGAAATCGACTAAGTACAGAGCAGAAATACAGAGGTATTTTGGGTATCAAAGATCAAGACCAATGAGTTATGACATGAGAGATTAGAGGGAGATACTATGGAGTATGTATGACCTTCATCTAAGATATATTGCATTTTGGTAAAGTTTATAGAGAGTTACAGTGAAATAAAGATAGGCGACAGTAGCAAAACAATATACAATGTTGTTGAGCCAAAGCGATGATTTGGGGAGTATGACATGGAATCCTAGCAAGCTAAGATATATTATGTTTGTTGATAATCTATATTTTTATTATGTAAGAACACCGACTATGTATTTGATATTTTCTTTATCAAATGTATTTTGTATTGA
>MU221424.1:128398-159667 GCA_018584345.1 Thuja plicata
TATATATATATATATGAAGATATTTTGTAGAGAGAAGAATGTGTTGGATATGATATGTTTTGGGAGATGTGAATGGTAGAGCAGAGGATGACATAGATCATTGAAGAGATATAACAAGAACTATCTAAGCATTGTTGATGCTTGTTTTGTTCATTATTGAGAAAACTATATAACATAAATATATTGTAAGAGTTGTATGCTCAGTTGGCCGCTAACAGGGTGTTGTATATCTTTAACAGGGTTGCTATTCCTCTAACAAGGAATTTTACTATGTAATATTCAGCTCCTAACAGGACTAGGTCTCCTAATAGGGACACTATACTTTAGTGCATGCTTGTGGGTATGATCCCCACCGGGGTTTTCCATTGGATAGGGTTTCCTCGACAACAAATAATGGTATTATGAGTAATGTGTTATTTTTTTATGTTTCTTTAATTTTAGTATGATTATGGTTTATGTTGAATTGGTTCAAATTTTATTTTAAGTGTTGTAATATTGATTCACCCCCCTCTCAGTATTACCTAATCCTAACAATTTGTTCTCTCAATGAATCCTTCAGGCTGCTCAATGTAAACTTCTTCTTCCATTATCCCATTCAAAAATGTAGACTTGACATCCATTTGATAAACTTTGAATCCTTTGTAAGCCACATAAGCTAGAAGTATTCTCACTCCTTCCAATATAGAAACAGGTGCAAAAGTCTCTCCATAATCTATTCCTTCTTCTTGTGCATAACCTTTGCAAACCAATCTAGCTTTGTTTATGATAACTTCTTCATTCTCATTCATCTTGTTTCTGAAAATCCATTTAGTACCAATAACATTTTTATCTTTTGGCCTAGGTACTAAAGTCCATGTAATGTTCTTTTCTATTTGATCAAACTCTTCTTTCGTTTCTTTCATCCAATATTCATTATCTAGTACATCTTTAACTTTCTTTGGCTCAAATGTAGATATCAAACATTTATTGTCTCTTACCTTGCTTCTTTTCATCACTCCAACATCTTTATTTCCAATGATATTTCTCGGGGAGTGGTGCCTCCTCACATATTTTGCTAAAATAGGCTTGGTAGGTCTCGGTGCTTCATCCTCCTCATTCGGTTGTTGAGAAATCTGTTCAACTTCCTCCTCGGTAGGTGATCTCTATAAGGTGTTAGGAACATTAGGTTGTACATATAAAAACTTATCATAATATTCATGTTCCTTTTTACTTTCTTCTTCATTATTTTCTGCAAACTCATCAATTCTAACACTTGCACTTTCCACCATTTTGTTAGTAACTTTATTCAAACACTTATAAGATTTACTCCTTGTAGAATATACCAAGAATATTCCTTCATCCCCTTTAGAATCAAACTTTTATTCTCTAGAATATTTCAAGATATAACATATACTTCCAAAAACTTTGAAATAACTCACATTAGGTTTGTGTTCATACCAAATTTCATAAGGTATTCTGTTGGTACCTTTCTTGATTTGTACTCGGTTCAATGTGTAAACAGTAGCACTGGCTGCTTCTCTCCAAAAGTTTTGTGAAATGCCTTTCTCAATCATCAATTTCATAGCACAATCAACAATAGATCTCTTTATTCTCTTAGAAATCCATTCTGTTGTGGTGTCCTCGGTGCTGACATCTATCTGTTAATTCCATTTTCATTACAAAACAATGTAAACTCATCAGATGTAAACTCACCTCCTCTGTCAAATCTCAGACATTTCAGCTGTCTTCCTATTTCTTTCTCAAATCTAGAATTATACCACTTAAACATTTGAATTACATCATATTTTTCTTTTAAAAACATTACAGACATCATTCTAGAATAATCATCTATAAATAAAATAAAATATCTATCTCCATAGTAACTTTGAGTTCTCATGGGTCCACATAAATCAGTATGCACTAAATCCAAAATTCCTTGTGTAATATAAGTCTTTCTTGAAAAACTAGATTTAGTCATCTTACCCATTTGACATTCTTTACACATAGCATTATCATGTTTCTCTAATCTCGGTAATCCTCCAAATCTATTCTTTTTACTCAATTTGATCAAGTTGTCAAAATTAACATGACAAAGCCTTTTGTGCCATAGCTAAACATCTTCAACTTTAGAAAATAGGCAAATCTTCATAGAAGTGTAAAGATAAAATAAATTACCTTTAGATTGTTCTCCAATAGAAATCAAACTCTCTTTCTTATAAAAAACTTTCACCTTTCCATGTTGAAATTCCAGTCAGTGGCCTGTGTTACTTAACTGCGCAACACTCAATAGATTATACTTTAAGCCTTCAACCCAATAAACATCATCACATCTTGTCTTACTCAGTAGAATTATAGAACATTTTCCTTTCATAGGGTATGGAGCATCATTACCAAATCTAACAAATCCTCCATCATACTTCTCCAAGGAAATAAAATTAAGTGTGTCACTAGTCATGTGATGTGAAAAACCACTAGCTATAATCCATGTTTCATTCCTACTTACTTGTGATATTAGGGCTCTTGGTTCTTCTTTGTTTTCTTCATTAGAATTATCTTTAATAGCAACATACACAACTTATTTTTCATCACTATCATCTAAATCATCATCACTTAGGTCTTCCTTAGCAATTTGACAAGATTTCTTACCTTTGTTTTTGTAGTCTCTAAATCTCCTGAATATGTTTTCTCTTTTGTCCTTATATCTGTTATCTTTCTTTTCCTCATTGTCTTTCTTAGGGCAATTAGATGCAAAATGACCAATCTTGTTATAGTTAAAACATTTCAAGGGTAACTTACCTCGATATTTGTCTTTGCCTCTTTGTATCCTTCTAGCCAACAAAGCTTCAAACTCTCTCTCGTTCTCTTCATCTTCAACAAATAATTCTTCCAAACCACTCTGACAACTATAAAATCTCTCACCACCACTACTCAAATATCCATCACTAGGTATAGATTCCTTAGAACTTTCAATCTTCAAAGATGACTTAAATGAAGACTTAATCTTATATGTAGCAGATAGACTATTATCAAAATCATTAATCTCAATGAAACCAGCTTACCAATAGTAGCATCAAGTGAAACATTCATCTGAGGAATGGATCTCAACTCTTGTATAGCAGACACTCAAATAGCATAACTCTAAATCAGGGATCTCAACATTTTTCTTGTAACATCTTCTTCTGTTATGGCTCCACCAGCTCCTCTAATATAATTAACAATCTCCTTAAGTCTAGTGTTGTATTGTATTATGTTTTCTCCTTCTTTCATTCTCATTAACCAAATTGACCTCTCAGAAATTTTCCTTTTTCCTTCTGAACATGATGATCTCCACCATAGGTAAAAATAAGCTTATCCCACATTTGTTTTGAAGTATTATATCCATCAAGTTCATCATATTCCTAGTCAGTAAGTGTAGAAGCAATCTCAATCATGACTTGTGTGTATTCTTGCTTCTGTCTTTTCTCTCTAATTTTCAAAGGTGTAGTTGTAGGTGCAACATATTCATTATCAAGAAAATGAAGTCCATATTCTCCTATACTAGACACATGCAATCTTATTATGTTTTTTCATGTAGATAAATATTTCCTATTCAACTTTGGTGCTTCCCTCTTAAATGTCTTTAGATCTTGACTCAAGTCCTTTTAAAATTAACACTTTAGAGAACCAAATATCTGATACCAATTGTTGATCCACTGAGAGGGGGGGTGAATCAGAAAAAATCAAACTTAAATACTTAAAAATTAGCTCACTGATTCACTCGGTAGAACTTAATACAGTATTGACCGACTCACCAAGTAACTTAATAACTTAAACAACCATACATCTCATAATATGCAAATCAATCATTCAAACTCAGTTAACACCATATTTAACAAGGAAACTCAATATAAGAAAAACCTTTGTAGGAATTGTGACCCACAATAAAAATGTACCTCTCTGAAGTACGCCCAGTTAAGAAGTTATCCTGTTAAAGATTACAAACACATTTTCTATATGTGACCCTGTTAAGGGATTTACCTCAGATCTGTTAAGATCTTCACCATGTTAGGAGTGGCCTTGTTAGTTGACTTTAAACACTCTTTTGGAATGTCACCTACTTCTAGGATTTAAAAATAGGACTGTTAAATCTACTCGGTTAAGAGATTTTTCTCTGTTACAAATGCTAATAAGCAACATTAAAATTTTGATCTATAAATATAGAAACTACCTTTGCTTGGGTCATATCCTTTATTTCTCACATGAATACTAGCATCATATACTCCATTTGTCTTTTCTCTTAAACTGTAGATTATGCTTTATGCTTCTCTATATTTCTCGGTAACTTATGTTCTTCAGCTTCTTTATTCAACTCGCCAGCATCATCCTTTCTCATTATTTCTCATCCTTTATATAGATAAACTTTTGCCTCGTAATCTCCTCAATTAGGTTTTCCATCATTTGTAGTCATTCGTTCAATCATCTTCTTTACAAATCTCAGCTCGGTAAACCGTTTAACTTTTACCTCGTAACTTGAACTTTTTTTTGGAACTTTAATAATTAGGTTTAACCACTTAATATTTTCCTTAGATCTTCTTATTGAATTTTCTTGCTCGTAGATCTTCTAACAAACTTCCTTTAATTCTTATCAACATCCAGATCATCATAGATTCGTATTAAATTTTATCTTATCATCATTCTCAATCAATATATTGTACTCAGTAACTTGACTTACAACTTAGTACCTAACTCATTCTTGGTGCTTGGTAACTGCAACTGACTAACACAATTCTATACCGACTGACTCTATCTAGCTCGGTAGAGTAACTCTTTTTAGTCATAGCTCAACTCTTTGAAATCTATGACTTAATCAATCAAGTGTACCAATTTGATAACATCAAATATATAGTAGCAAACAACTATATTAACATTACTTGATCATTATCTGATATGTATTTGTCACCTATTTAACTTCTCCTTCTTATGATATGGTAACTCAATAAAAATCAATAATCAATTGCTTGACATCAATGACTAAATAACAATTGATCTAACCATTTCTACAAATATGTATGCCTATTATCACTCGGTCTTCATCATCTCCATCAATTGATTAACAAATCCACCTTTGGTGGACATGTGATTCCACCTTTTGTGGGTGATATCTTATCTTCATTTTATCATAGTCTCTTATTGCCTATGTAAGAAGACACATCTACATTTCAAATCAAGCCATCAGTTATGGTATTGTAATCCAATTGAATATGTATATTAGCAATATTATCATTCTTGCATCATGTTTCAATTATCTTTCCATTCTCTTGTGGAAGTTTTCTTTGTCTTTCATATAATCCTAATAGTGTTGTAGAGTCACCTAAAACTCTAACATTCCTTTTTACAATAATTCGTCACTAAGCTCTAACCTCCATCTCAAATATTTTTGGAGTAGTTTTAAAGAATTTTCCTATAGAAACAACACAAGATCTCAAGGTCAATGAATAGAAAAAAGGCAAGAGAGAAAAAATGGAAACAAACAAACTGTATTCTCATCAATGATGCAATAACCGAATCAATTTAATTGTGCACAATGTAGATGTACCTTCTTATATAGGCAAAGTAATAAGTGAACATGATAACTAGGAGATAACTTATCACCCACACAAGGTGGAATCACATGTCCATAAAATGTGGATCAACCTTGATTGTGAAACAAAGTATGTGCAAACATGTGTAACAATGTGGAGGACGATAAAGTGGTAAGTGCACTAAAGGTGGAGACAACACATAAAGTGGAATTTGATAACTACTATCACCACCTAAATTGGAATTTCTCCTACACCATTTGCAACTAAATGTGCATCTTCCTAAGTGTCACATATGAAAACTACTATGTTATGCATTATCCTAAGTAATATTAAGTAAAGTGTAATTAGATGAATAATTAATTACACCAACACTTCCCCCTTAAGTGCAACTTAGGGGAATGTAGAATCAAGATAAAAATACAAGATGGGTCCTAGCTACTAGGCCACATTAGGTACCCATGTACAATATAAAATGAAATCTCTCACAAATGGACAAAGGAAGAAAACCCAGGTCATTGATTTCAACTTATTTGAGTATTATTATGGTGGAAAACATTTGTTATGATTTGAAGATCTGGAACAAACAATGTTTATGTGGTCGATAAATGAAGAGTTTAAAATACACTGAGAGACAGTAATGACCGAGTAAAACATAGTGTATACCGAGCACAATGATAACCGAGCTAGGGATTGTCGACACAACACGGTTAATACTAAGACTGAGCAATTAATTCAAATTGAGGCCAACTTGGATGTTGAGCTGGCAATTGATGTTTTCGAGGTAAAAGATAAAGTTTATTATTTGATCAAATAGTTATTTAAATTCAAGGAAGATCAGACGACAAAGATTGAAATGTGTTTCTAACACAACTACCGAGGAAGGATCAAGCGGGAAAATGAACTATGAAGATTAAGAAGAAAGATCTAAAGAATGAAAATTAAATGATACATGATGTCTATATAAGAGACAAGAGATTAATTTTGAATCACAACATGATATGCACCTGATGCTTACATGTGAATTTTATGCATGACTGATCAAACTGGTTAAAGACAGAACTGAGCATTTTTCTACAGACAACCAAGCGACAGAGGAAAGAGGATTATCGAGCAGAACAAGTATGAAGTATGAGATGAACTGAAGAAGTACAAATTGATCAAAGGTATTATTTACTTAGAATATATTTGAATATCTGCAAATCAGAGTTTTATTTGAATCAGATCATTACTATATCAGTTTAACCATTGTTGCAGATAAATCTCTTAACTAAGTGGGATAGTGAGTCCTTATTATAATATTTAGAGAATGTTGATTCTTTTCTTTTTGACCCCATAGTGAATGCATGGTCAAGATAGAACTATTATTTTTATATCCTCTAACAAGGTCACATTTAACAGTGTGCATTGCAACCTTTAATAGGGTTGGCTCTTTACCAAGCTAACTTCAAAAGAGTGAAAATATTTTTGGTTACCGACCTCATGTGTTTTTCCCTTAGCAGGGTTTCCACATTAAAAATATGTGTTAATGTGCATAAATGTTGTTGATTGTTATTTTACTTTACAATTTATTTTATTGACCTAGATCGGTAATCACAGTATTAATTTAGTGACACTCGGTAAACACTATTGATGAAAGTTTAAGTTTACATAATACATTTTCACCGAGCTGATTTATATGATTGAATTTGTTTTGGTATACATCTAGAGAAATTTGGGACTGTAGGATAATTTGAGAGGAAATTGATTCTAACTGATTTACCCCCCCTCTCAGTTATTCTAACAATATCTTATGTCTTTATTTAAGCCATTTTCTATGTGCATCATTTCATTATCTACGCATCTTTATTTCCTTGTATTTGCATGTTACTTTTATCTGCTATGTCTGCGTATTCTTTTTTTCCTTAGATTGCTCCATTTTTCCTGTGCATGCTTCCATGTCCTCCTCTCCTTTCGCTGCTTCTCTACCTTCCCTCCATTGGAAGGAAGCACTCTTTTCTTCTCCCTCTGTACCATTTTTTCAATTTGTTTCTTCACTAGTTAGCAACACTCTAATTTCTTAACATCTTTGGAATTCGTTTCTTTTTTAAACCTACACACTGTTAAATTTTTCTATTTCTCTGTCTTTTCATGATCATTTGTTGCATATTTCATTCTAATCTGAGCACGCCTTTTACTATTGTTGGAATTGAATTATTATCTGTGCAATAATAATCAATATCACTTTGTTCTATAAGTGTTTCATTCCTTTTTAAGTTCTTTTAGACTGCAATTTGTATCATTGTTGCATTCTCTGTGTTTGTAACGTCTCTTTAAAAAAAAATTCAGTCACAATGTCTCCTTCAATTATTATCACAAAAATAATTGAATTACAAATTGGGTAATGACACCTTTATTAAAAATGCCTCCTTCATTTATTTGTAACGTAACCTGTCCTTACTTCCTTTAGCTTATTGTTATTATTTCTGTTGTTTTTTACACACCTTTGCCAAGATTCGTTGCCTTATTCCCTACATAATTTTTTAAAATATTACATTTTTTTGTCCTAAGCTTACGTGACCTTTATTTTTTCCTAAAAAGATTTCTTCTCTATGTAAGCTTTCTTTACTTTAATTTAGGAAAAGTTTTCATTTCAAAATTTTTTTTATTTAAATTTAAAAAATACGGATAAAGTTACTTCATATGAACAAAAAATGGCTCTGCTCAAATCTCTCAATGCGAAAACAAGCAGGTATCCTTTCAACAAAGCAAAATATGCACAGATCACTCCTCTCCCGACTGTGAATAGTTTTGAAACCCTTCAGGCACTTACAGATTGTACAATAGATTGTAAGATCCCATAAACTCTTGGGCTTTCCTTCAAACCCCTGGATCCATATGGAGCGGTCTCTCTGGACAAACAACATGCTTTCTTCGAAAAAACAAAATATCAAAGAAAGGTGAATTCTAGAATTCCAATACCTTATGTGCAATCTTTGGGCCAAGGTTGCGCTCAACAAGACAACCTCAAAAAGGTAGATAAGAAGCAGATTTGATCTCCTCTTAGCGGTTGGCATAATGTTAAAAATAAAAGGAAGAAAAGATGGGAAACCCTAATTCAACCAGATTCATAAACTCTCGACTTCCCAATACAAAATAATCTTCCTATTGGGACAATAAATAATCATTTGATACCTGGGAACCATTCACATTCATCCCAGTACAAATTGCAAAAGGAAAGACCAAGACCTATAATGCAGAAGGAATTTGGGAAACATGAAGTCTCATTTCAAAACTAAATACAATTGCCGCCACACAGATTTGTTGTTGCCATGGACAATATTAATCCACATTCACACCACTGCTCAGGAGACATAAATCTAAAGGTTCATGGAACACTTTGTCTATCTGAGTTCTCAAAGGATAGGGCAACTAATAAATATTCGTTAAACGACAATAATGGAGCAATCTCGGCCAAGCCAGGAAGCCAATTTGAATCCAACCATTTTGAGCAACGGAACAGAAACACCATCATCATATGGGGTTTATGCTTACTAGAATGGTCCGAAAGATGGAAATCCCAATCTTGGAAAATGATTGAATTCATTCCGCTTGGAAAAGGTAAGTATCATTTCCTTGACCCCATGCTTAGTTTATCTACATTGCAAAAAGGAAGCAGATAAAATAGATCTTTTACAGTCCCCTTTATGATTTTATAAAGGCTACAATATTAATTTCTTCCCTTGGAAACCAAATGTCAATGAACTAGTAGCCAACTCCTTGAATTTTCCTACATGGATTTCTATCCATGCCCTTCCTGTAGAAATTTTACATTCTCATTTTCTGGAAAGCATATGCTCATCCTTGGGGGATTATTTAGGAGTAGATATACAACATGATGATAAGAAAGAAGTCAAGTTATTAGTTAGAATGTATCTAGGTATAAAGGAAAAGGATAGTATCAAAATTATCACTAACAGATCTATTTATAATATTCAATACTCAAAATATGAAGGAAAAATAAATAATATCACTCTTTTTAAAAAGAATGAAAAATAGGGGATTCTAAAAACCGATCTACTATCAACTCTCAGAAATTCAAATCTAGAAGAATGGTTTCTTAAACTAATACACTCAAACCAAGATATCACAACAAACTATAAACAAAATCATACAAATGTCAAAACAAACCAGAAGTGTAACTTTCATAAAAAATTAACCAGCGATAACATAGACATTGAAGAAGGTGAGATTATAGAAGAAAAAACACATCCTCAATCAGGAAGCAATCAAAATATGCTAGAACAAAATCTCAATAGTGGTGGTAGGGATATTGATATAACTCAGAAAACAATACTTGAATTCAGTAAAGAAGAAAGATTAAATCTTCCCAGCAACAGCCCAGGAGAAGAAAATAAGGATTTTAAAAAATGCATTCATTGCACAAACCATAATATATGTATCAAAGACATAAAGGAAGACTTGAGAAACTACAATAAATTCATCAGTTAATTTCTATTGATGCATAATGATATAAGTGACCAACTTACCCTATGGGAGGAGGCACATAAGAAATATCTGGAAACACATCTGGTCAATCAAAGAGAAAAAGAAACTGAAATAGAAAGGCCAAATATTGACCTAGATATCACGGAAAAAATATCAAAAGATATTGTGGAAAAATGATTACAGAAGTTACAAATGCACAAGGTGAGGATTTAACAGAAATTCAGATGGTAGAGGAAAGGAACATACTATAATTCCATCTTCAAAAATCATATTAAACCCAACATAGAATTTGATGAGCTCCATAATTAAAGAAAAAGAGAAGATCAATATTGACAACATTCAACCTTCTCATACTACAACTTATAAAGTTTTTTCAAAGGGCAAACAGATAAGCTCATTAAAGGATAAACATATAAGCTCATTCAAGGATACAGAGAATTTACAAAACAACAATAATTTAAGTGCAAAATCAACAAAGGATAATACAATGAGAGGATCAGGAAATGGAATAAATTATGATTCTAAGGACAAAACAAATTTAGTAGAAATCAATGCAGAAATTATATATGAAGGAAATATAGAACCTAAGAGTGATGAGCTAAGTTCAGAAAATACCTATGAAATCAAAAGATCTAATATAATAGAAGCAACAAATACTATTAAACTAAAAAGAAAAAGAAAATCAAAGATTACCAAACAACACTTTTATAAACTCTAACAGACCCCAGATAATGGGAGAAGGATTTTCAAAGAAACAAAACCAATCAAACCACATGGAAAAGAAACTCATTTAGTGGATCACCCTACTATAAATATCCCAGGAGAAGTGACTACTATTATCAGTAAATGTAGACATTTAAATTTTGAAGACCCACGATTTCAAGAAGACCCTCAAAATTGGGAAGAGTTTGGAGTTCAAATACCAGCAAGTAGGAGTCCAACTCAAAATAGAGTAAAATTAATTCATAATAGAGAAGAAGATAATCATAACAAAGAAGAAATAAATACTATCCATCAATTAAGAAACATGCTCTTCGAAGAAAATTAGAAATGAAGAAGATGACACAGAAGACCCAACAATTGCAGCAAGCATTTCTAATGCAAACAATAATTTGGAGAACTTAGGATTATTTACCAATATGGAAGGAATAGAAAAACCTAAATGTGGAAATAAAAACAAGAAGAGAGGCAGGAAAATTTTGGCTGAGTTAAGATCAGTCATCGGTGTGGCTGAAAATCAAACAAAAATTGAGGAGATCTTAAAGGCTGGGAAGGGGAAGTGCCTTCCCACATAATTATGAAGCTCATATCATGGAATGTTAGGGGCTTAAATGTTCCTAAAAAAAGTTTCTTCTCAAGCGCAACTTAACCCTTTTTAACACAAATATTATCTTAATCCAAGAAACAAAACTCAACAAAGTAGAAGGAGAAAATTTCAAAAAGAAATTGGGCCTTTGGAAATGTGAACTAATTGACTCAGTAGGAGCAGTGGGTGGTTTGGGGTCTATCTGGGATCCAAGGAAGGTGGGCTTCACAGTAATTGCAGCTAACAAAAATTGGATGGTAGGCAGAATAACAAGCTATAAAAATGATATACAATTTAATATCATAAATTATTATGGTCCTACGCAAACTGCAGAGAAAAATAAAGTGTGGACAGAATTAAGCGATTATATTGACATTGATCCAACATCAAATTACATATTAGGGGGAGATTTTAACGCTATTTTAAATATCCAAGAAAAATTTGGAGGTCTGCAAATAGAAACACAAGTTACTACAGATTTTAAAGAATGGTTTAGGAGAAACTCATTTTTGGATATTCCTACACCAAATGGTACTTATACATGGAACAATAGGAGAAAAGGTTTTTGTTACATAGCAGAAAGACTAGACACATTTGTTCTCAAGGGCGACCTCAGTTTTGTAAATCTTACTATGAAGGTGGGGATATTACCCTATAAAGGCTCAAACCATTTTCCTATCCAATTAGAAATTCAAGAACAACAAAAACCAATAAGAAACCCCTTTAAATGTGAAAGTATGTGGTTTCTAGATAATCGTTTTCAGGAAAAAATTAAACAATGGTGGACAGAAGAAACATTTGAAGGATTTAAAATGTTTTGTTTTGTTGCAAAATTAAAAACATTAAAAGAAAAAATAATTAAATGGAACAAAAAGTACTTTAAAAATGTATTCAAAGAAAAATTGGAGAATCAAGAAGAAATTAAAAACCTTAATATTGAGATTATAGAATAAGGAATGAATGAGATAAAATTTATGAAAGAAAACAAATTAATATTTAAACAAGAAATGATATTGGCTAAAGAGGAAATTTTATGGAAACAAAAATTGAGAGAAACTTGGCTAAACGCAGGAGACAGAAATACTAAATTATTTCATGCTAGTACCTTAAATAATCACAACACAAATAGAATAACCAGAATTAGAGATAATAATGAACTGGAAATAGAAGACCCCAATGGGATTTTTGAAACCTTTGTCAAATATTTCACGAATATCCTCAATAATTATGAATATTCATATCTTAATGCTCAGAATAAAATTTTCAATTCAATTCCCAAATTACTTACAAACGAAGATAATAAAGAGCCTAACAAAAAATTCACTAAGGAAGAAATCAAAGAAGCTCTCTTTTCTCTCAACCCAGATAAATCCCCAGGACAAAATGGATTTCAAGCCTTCTTTTTCCAGCAATGCTGGGATATTCTGGGGAAAGACTTATGGGAGGCTCTAGAGTCAACAAGGTACTCAGGGTCAATACTTACAGAAATCAACAATATATTCTTACCCTTGATTCCCAAGAAATCAGACTCAATCTATCTGGGAGATTTTAGGCCGATAGCACTCTATAATACAATCTATAAAATACTAACAAAATCATTGGCTATCAGACTTAAAAGGGTAATACATAAATTGATATAAGAAGAACAGTTAGGATTTGTCCCAAATAGATCAATATTCAACGGTATAATCATTATCCAAGAACTAATACACTCAGCTCAAATGAACAAAGACCCATGTATGCTTCTAAAATAAGACATCAACAAAGCATATGAGAAGGTGGATTGGAGGTTCCTATGCAAATCCATGAAAGCATTTGGTTTCTCCCATCAATGGGTAAATCTAATCTTCAATTGTATCTCTACCCCCAAAATATTTATGCTAATAAATGGGACTCCAGAAGGTTATTTCAATATCTCAAGAGGTATTAGGCAAGGGGATCCAATATCCCCATTTCTCTTTATAATTATGGCTGAAGCCTTTGGTAGGGAAATAAAATTATCCCAGACTAAAGGTACTATTAAAGGAGTTACATTTATCGATGATGTAGACAATATTACACATCAACGATTTGCTAACAATACTATTTTCGCAGGTGAAAGTTCTAAGGAAGAAGCATATAAATTTAAGGATATTATTAAGACATTAATGGAAGCTTTAGGGAACGAAGTGAATGAAGAAAAATCTGAAATTTTCTTCCTTAATACTCAATCAGACCTTTAGGTAAGTATATGCAACATTATGGGATATAGAAAAGGGCAATTCCCCTATAAATATCTGGGCATTCAAATTGAAAAAGGATCAAAAGATAATAATACATGGACGTCTATTTCAGATAAAATTGATAAAAAAAAAAAGATAGTTGGAAAGGGAAATTCATAAATAAGGCAGGTCAAGCCACTATGATCAAATCTGTTCTCACGGCTATTCTATCTTATCAAATGACATGCCTACCTCTCCCTAAAGGAGCCCAAAAGCTATTAAATAAAAAATTAAGAAATTTCTTTGGGAAAAGAACAACTGAGAAGAAAAATTGGCTTTGGTTAAATGGGATACTATATGTAAACCTAAGGAATTTGGAGGCATTGGAATAAAAAATGTGTCATGGAAAAATGAGGCTCTATGAGCCAAATTAGTATGGAGAATGTATCAAGAGCATGACCGTAAATGGGCCAAAATCTTATATCACAAATACTTGGGCAATCCTCACCCTACAACTCTCTTGCGAACTATAAACCCGCCCAAAGGCTCTAAAATTTGGAATTTTATGATGCAAAATAGGAACCTAATACAAAAAACCTCATGTGGGACATATGAAATGGCGAGGATGCTCTTTTTTGGGAAGACTCTGATGAACTATAACTGATTGAATGTTTGAAGATGATTTTTTGATGATCACTGAGCTGCAGAAAGTAAATGCAATACATTAAATCAATTAATGTATTGTATTTTCATTGATGTCAACTTGATATGTTATGATTGGTCATATACATAATGTCATAGGCTTCAAGAAATCAAAGGGATAAATTTTATGTTATCGGTAAATATGAAAAGCTAGTGTACACCGAGTGACAATAAACACCGACGGACAGTGCACACCGAAGGACAGAAAACCCTGAGCAGTCACAATGTAAACCGAGCACCACAACATCGAGAATAACTGAAGTGAACCCCAAGTAGAATTGAAGATGATGCCTGAGAAAAACTAGAATCAATAACTAAGCAAACTAAGAGTTGATCACCGATCAGAATTGGAGTTAGGAAATGAAAAAACACTTAGCTGGCAGGAGCTATATTTAGAGTTAACTGATTGATTTCTTTATTTTCATCGATCAGATAAACTAAGGATAAGAAGGAGATTTAAAGCACATAAAACAAGGAGAGATTTGTGGAATAAATCTAAAGCTAAGATTTAAAGATTAAAGAAATGCATGGCGAGATTTGTGGATCAAGAAAGCTATCTACATCAAGAACAAGAAAGACAAGGACATTGAAATAATGAAATCATGTCTATATAAAGAGATAAGTAACTCATTATGAAAAGTGAGGAATGTTGAATATAATTCTGGTGAAGATAGAAGTCTTCATGCAAATCTGATCATACAGGCTGAAGGACAGAGCCAAGAATTCTGCAGACACCGAGCAACAAAGAAGCAACAACATTCACTGAGCAGAAAGAAGAAAGAAGGGGAGAAAAGGAATTGAAAAGAAAATTGGTCAAAGAGGTATTATGAACTTACAATAGATCTAAAAATCTGCAATATTAAGTTGTATTAATGAACAAATCATTTACTGTTTCAGTTTAACCATTGATTCAGAAAATCTCTTAACTGAGTGGGATTTAACAGTCCTTAATGTATTGAGATACTCAAGAGTATCGAAAGGTTTTTCTTGTTTACAACATAGTGAATGCTTAAGGTCAAAAGACTAACCAATGGTTTTAAATCCTCTAACAAAGTCTCACTTAACAGTGTTTTTGTAACCTTTAACAGAGTTGGCTTTTCACCGAGCTCACTTCAGAAGAGTGAAAATTTTAGGTTACCGGTCCCAAGCAATTTTTTCTTAACAGGGTTTCCACGTTAAAAATACATGTGTAAAATGTGTATATGGTTCATTGCTTTGATATTTTGCATTACACATGACTAAAATAGGATTGGTCGGTAAACACTAAGTTTATTTACTGATATTCAGTAAAGGGTAAGAAAAGATAAACTGTTATTCGGTAAAGCTTAAGAAAAGGATAAATAGTATAATCACTGAGCAGTATATATATGTGTTAGATTTACACAAGGTATACATCTTGTAGGACTAAAGATAACTGAAGGTATATTATTTGTGATTTAAGTTTTGGTTGGATTATTGGATTAATTTTTTAGGCCACTGATTCACCCCCCCTCTGAGTTATTCTAACAGACTCTTGGGATGGTCTCCCCTCACTAGAAAATGCTTCCCTTCCAGCTAATATCAAAATTACTTTATCACATATGTGGGGCTCTTATGTCAGAAATTATATAGAAGAGACATTGGAAGTTTGGCAATGGAAAAAAGTTACAGACACAACTCTTACCCAAGAAGAACAATTGGCTTTTGAAAATTTCATTCAAAAAAGGAAATAAAACTATAAATCTAGGAATGCCAGGCTAATTTGGGGAGTTGCAAAAAATGGTAAATACAACGTCAAGCGAGGATATGAGATTATTACTAATTACCAAGGATGGGATAAAGTGGATATCCCTCTTAATCTATGTTGGGACCCTGCCTGCCTCCCAAAGGCTGGTATTTTTCTATGGGCAGCGATGCAAGACATAATTTTAACTGCTGATAGATTCACTAAATTATATTTTGAAGGACCATCTAGATGTTTCTTTTGTGAAAAAAAGTTAGAAACAACTAATTATTTACTATATGAATGTTCATTTGTAGCTCATGGTTGGAAATGGTTATGTAACTAACTTAACTGGAAATCAGCCTTTGCAGAGAATCTTTGCAAATTTATGAGAAGTTGGCCCCAAAATGACAATAAAGTATATAGTAAGATATGGCAAAAATCCCCCTCCATTCTTCTATGGGAAATCTAGAAAGAGAGAAATAGAAGAATCTTCACTAATGAAAAAATGGAAATTGCCTTATTACTAAATAAGGTGGAAGCTAGTATACTAGAAGTTACCAACAACCAATTAAGAAATATCACCAAAGAAGAAGGTTCCTTCATTGACTGGGATGCTGACACATGGAAAGTGTGGTAGCACCTAATTATCCCCCAGATGCTTCACCCCAAGAAAACAAGGAAGCTAGAACATCATGCAGATGAAAGCCCCCTCCTAAAGGTTGGCTTAAATTGAAATTTTACAGAGCTTCTTGAGGGAACCCCGAAAATGTAGGACTTGGATGCATCATACGGAATGATATAAGAGTATGGTTGATAAAATGTGCTAAACCCTTAGGTATAACCTCTAACAATTTCGTAGAATTGGAAGCCCTCAAAGAAGGATTGAAACTCTGCCTCAATTTGGGTTCTCAGAAACTAATTATTGAAGGAGATTCTCAAATTATACTCAATGCATTAAGGAAGAGAAGTAATCCAAATTGGATCCTAAATTCTTCTTTGGAGGGAGTTTTAAATTTTTTAGATAAATCCCAAGAAACAATGATAGAGCATATCTATAGAGAAGGGAATAGAGAAGCAGATACGTTTGCTAATCGAGGAGTGGAAGGAGAAAATTTCATATCTGTTAACCCAGACCTAAATATCACTGCTCTGGTGTAATCTAGATATTAAGAGTATCTCAAGTTAGAATTAACCTCTAATTTAAATATAAGTTTCAGTATTTATCACTAGCCCCTCTTTTAAGCCTAATAAGTATAATTCCTCTCCTTCACTCCCCGTATTGTCTTATCTATTATAACCCATATCAATCCCTCCCCCCTTTTATCACTAAATTTCTGACCTTTTCAAAGGTAAGGTCTCAATTAGAATATCTTCTCTAACTAGGGATATTTAGATTATATTTCCTAATCCTTCTGTCCTTATTATCTTTGCTTAAATTTCAAAGCAGATGCCTTTTCTTACCATCTTCTAGATTCTTCTCCCACTTTCTTTCAATTTCAATCTCCCTTCTTCTTTAATTTTATCCTTTCATCATTATGAGGCCACCTCGCCCTTATGTGTATTCTGGTCCCTTTTCCCCCTCTTCTGGTCTCTCCCCGAATGCAACTTAGCTATCCCAAGTCTCCCAAGTATGGAAAAACCAATCCCTCTATAACACAAATGTGAAGAATGAACTATGGCTTTCATTGGTCACATTAAACCTGAGTGATGGGGAAGAATTATGAAAAAGAAGGATGATATCACATTGTTGGCGGTCAAAAAATTCATAGGTGAAAGAGACCTAGAGTACAACAAGAGTTGGAGGAAAAATGGTGATGTTATTGGTACTTTAATTGTAGTAGCTTTCAAAGCCAAGATCAAATTTTGGCATATCAAATCACCTTGCCTTGCTATATTCGATGAAACATGGATGAAAGGATTGGATAATATGGTAGAAAGTATCAACTACCGCTTGGAAATTCCTCACCTTGAGGATTACATGTCATGGCCTATAGGTAGTCTTAAGTTTACCAATGTACCTAAACGCCCTATCCTCTACATCAAGGAATAGAAGGCATTCGACAAACTGTGGCCAAACATGGTGAAGCACCTCCATTTTTTACTAAGGTAGCACAATGTGATCGAGGATAATAGAAACTAGATAGAATATTTCTTCCAATTGATGGGAGCATACATCACTACTCCTGTAGATTTCAATGACTGAAATCTCTACGTAGTCCAGACTCCCTTTCTGCGCAAAGCAACGAGGCACAAAAAAAGATCCAGGCCAAACCCAGGTGAGGAGAACTTTGAAATAGTCTATGAGTTTGATGAGGATATAATCATCACAAAGCCTCATGGTATGTAATACGAAGGGAAATGTCTTCATATTTTGTTTAGCCTGCTTAATGCTTTTCGCTCTAGATAGTTATTTCCCTTTGTACAAAGAGACAAGTCTGGTTCCATCATTCTTTTGATGCTCTGAGGGACATTTTGGCCTAAGTCCTCTCATTATTTGACCTTTTATTCCCTGGTCCTCTGTTCATTTCACATATGCTCTGTATAGTTAGTTCCTACTTCTGACTACCTCTGTTTATAATCTTCATAGATAGTGTCTATCGCCTCTGCTAAATCATAGTATCAAATATTATACAAATGTATTACAAAAAGACTCGAATATATAAAAAAATATGTTTATATTGAAAGACTATTATGTAAAGCTGCTTATTGTAAACAACTTGGTCCAATATCTCATTTATATAGTTATGTAAAATTCAAATTCCCTACTGGTGAATAGTTTAAAATAGAAATTCAAACATTAAACTCATAACTAAAAACAACATTTTACATATGGTGAACTATATCAACCTAGAATTGAAAATAATCTAAAAATTCAAACTTGAATAGTTTATTAATCTCTTGTTTTAAAACTCTCAAAAATGATAGAAAAGGTCAAAATAAATCAATAAAGTAATATAAAAAATTAATAAATCAAATAAAAGAAACAATATATGAAGTCAGATATGGGAAACAAAACCAATCTTGTATAAAAGGTTTAAATAACCACAAAAGAACACTAAGTTTAGAATTAAACCAAGTTAAGATCCAAAAGGAAAATATGGAAATAAGAAATTTATGATGAAATATTAAATACCAACAAATAATAGACTAAATACTTGAAAAGGCATTTACAAACTTCCTTTTGGTTTTCCTCTTTCCGAATAAATATTGCAAAGACTACTAACAATAATTATGTTTAGAAAAGTTATGTGCAGCTCATGATACTTTGTGGAATTTTCCAAGAGGAAATTATTATCAACAAAGAAATGATCGATGTTTAAGTGTCAGTAAAAGGACCTAACAAAGCACGTCTTTCCTTTTAAGTTGTTTTCAAACTAATTGTAAGAAAGGTATGCCTTTCAAAAAGACCTCAAAATGATGGGGCAAGTGTAATTAATTCTTAATGTTATAAGATATTAGGGAAAGGAACCATCTATAACAAATCACAGAAACTGGGGTATGCCCCTTTTATTATGTAAATTTTAATGTATAGGACCAAGGTCCCCGGCTAGACTAGAGGTTTTCTTCTCTGTTCTTTCCTACCAGTGCTCGTTTGGCCAGAAACTCAACTTTGTAATCATTTAATTTTATAATATAAAGGGCCCAAGCCTATTATCGATCAAAAAATAATAATAATAAGGATAAAGTTATATATTTTAATTGTTAGAGGTTTTTTAGATAAGTTTAATTAATTAATTAATTTATATTCTTTTTAATAAAGTGTTAATTAATTAAAAGATTTTATATTCAAGTTTGTTTAATTAAAATACAAGTTTTAAAATAGTTTCAATATATATTGTTTAAGATTCTTATTATTGTTAATCCTTTATTCTTTGTTTATACAATTTTTAATATCGGTGCATTCTTAACATTAATACATTCTTTTTTCTACCCTTTAATAATTTGATTGAAGATTTATTTTCGTGTTCATCACTTAAATTTCATTTTTTAACATTTAAAAAATAAATAAACAAAATTTCAAATCATAATTTAACCATTCAAAATACGATTAACTTTGCATTAAATTGCAACACATTGTCTATTTTTTTCTGTTATTCACTGTATTAAATCTCGTTTTAGGAATCTATACTCTGAAATTCCATTATATTTGTTTGATAACAATTTTTTTTACAAAAAAACAAACTCAAATTTACTTTTTTTAAAAATTTAAATTTTTTGGTTAAACCATCTGGATAACATTGCGTTAAATCGCCTTACATTGCATATTTTTGTCTATTATTTATTGTATTAAATCTCATTTTGTGAATATGATGTCTCAAAGTCTGGAAATCTTACCATTGCCTTTACTTTAAACAAAAAAATTAATATTAAGCATCTCGCTTATTCCAATGTTTAACATTTTGTTAAACCACAATACACTTTGTATTTCTCTATATTATTTAGTGTTACATCTCTACTTTGTTCTAAACGAATTTATTTCATCTCAAATTGCTAATTATACCTTTATTTCTACTTTAGACTTTAGTATTCTTTTTACTCAATTAGTATGGGTATTTCAATTATACATTTCTTTACAATCAAGTAATTATGTTCTATCGACTATCTCAAATTAGTTCTCATGTTCACCATCAATGGAGTTTTGTAACTGATATCTATATCATTAATGTTGCTCTTACATTTATCTCTTCTTTATCTCCAATTATTCAAGATTATGAGCTTATCTTACACTATTGCCTTCATGAGTATCATTACTGGTTTTATTAATGAGCTTGATTTAATCTATTTTGCACATAGTTGCAATTTATGCTTTTAGAGCATCTCTTCATGCACATAGTTGCATTGAATGGTTTTATACCATTCGTTAATATACATTTTACTACATCTTATAAGTTGCATCAGGGTACCCAATAATCACAGTTAACTATGAAGGACCCATCAGTTATAGCTGATTCATAGTTACCTCATTCTTCAAAAGTACCCGTGGAGTATCCCTCCATCCTATAAATGGTGTGCACTTACATTTTATGGAGTTTCCCACCATTTTGTTCCTCAGTGAGAGGATGATTCTTTATTCTGTTCTTAAGTGAGAGGATGATTCTTTATTATGTTCCTCAGTGAGAGGTTGATTTTATTCTATTCCTCAGTGAGAGGATGATTCTTTATTCTATTCCTCGGTGAGAGGTTGATTCTTTATTTTGTTCCTCGATGAGAGGATGGTTCTTTATTCCGTTCCTCAATGACAGGATAATTCTTTATGGGTTTCCCTATAGTTTCACATTTTATTGAAGGCAATATGTTATTACTTCTCATAATCCTGTCTTATGGTTTACATCGGTAAATCATGCTTGGGAAGTCAGGATCTTAGCTAATTTGGTGCTTGAGTCACATATTCTACTAATTTATCATTGTCTCTCTCATATTTCTTTGATTAATATACTAACGTGATAATGCACTGCATTCTTCATTTCTTAGATCGTCATGGGTCGTGTAGGTGATGGAGTCGCGACCCATTCACTTGCAGTGGGATGACTCATTAGTGGATTGTCTATATCCATTCGATTGATGCAATGTTGATGCAGGTTTCATTAGTTGACCTTGTCTGTGGTCATTTGTGTATTAGTATATTTCTTTCATGGGAGCATTGATAAATACTTTCGTACCTAACTTGTTCTTTTTGAAACTTTGAGCATTTAGCCTATCTTGATATCAAGTTAGGTCCATTGCATTTTGGTGAACAAATTACATTTATCTTTCACTCTCTATCTTAGTTTACACTATGAGAGTTTTTTCTTAAATTTATCTTTTGATGTTACAAATTTCAAAGATTTATTAATTTGAATATGAGATTGAATTCTACTTGTGGATAGTTTTCTTGTTTTCTTGTTCTATGTTTCAGGTGATCCATCAAGGCCCAATAAGGACATCAATTCATTTCCACATGTCCGATTAATCACAAGAATACTTGAAGATGTGCATATATTTCCACTTGAACACATTTTAAGGACTCATCCACTTTTCTTGGATCTACCAAAGCTTCTTGTACATCACATTTCCAGAAGACCACTTGCAAACTTGAAGATAATACAATTTCTTCCTTATTGAAGATCAAGTTGCAGATTTTTGTAAAAATTGAGTTTCATACCCCTTGTTGTAAACACCCCAAGTAAAGATTAAAGGGGGGTGTTAGAATATTTAATCTTTACTTGTATTTATATATTTTATTTAAAAGATTCCTATGGAATCCTTACATGTATTTTGTCCTCTAGTCCAAGTGGGAGGACAACTCATTTTATGTAATTCCTTTAATAAGGAAATTAGTTTATTCCTCCTTAAGAAGATATCGACACTTGTCATACACACTTATGAATGGTGGCATTCATAGACTTGGGTGTTACATTCTAACTCCTCTCTCTCATCTCTATTTAAGAGATGCTCCTCTGTCATTTTTTATGGATGAAGTTATTTGTAATGACCATCTCTCTCTCTCTCTCTCTCTCTCTCTCTCTCTCTCTCTCTCTCTCTCTCTCTCTCTCTCTAAGTTATGGCCTTATTGATAATATCACAAAGGGGTTTTTCTTTTCTTTTCCCCTTATAAAATATCTTGTCTCCTTTGTCTTTGGGTCTTTCGATGAATGCTGTTGGATTTGGTTTTCTCATGGTAACATTTATCCCTTAATTAGCTCTCTTGGATTGTTTATGTTCCTTTTCTCTTCCATTATTATTTCTTACAAGTTGCTTCTTACGTGCACCCTGGCTCGTAAGTGGCTGACACAGTCCATGTGAAGAAGTTATTAATAAGAGATAACATACCAAACCATATTAGGGTAAAACATATTAATAAGAGTTATTCACTACCTGGCCACCTGAGGGTGTTGATTGAAGGTATTTCAGTGTATGTCCATCTAAGGACGTCAAAGAAATTGTATCTGGCCACTTGAGGGTGTTGATCAAAGATACATTCAAAGCTTGGCCGTCTATGGACATTGATCGAATACTCGATGCTACTTGGGCTATTGTGAGCCAAGTAATGGCACTCCTCCTAGAGTCCCTGCATTTCAGCCTTGATAGCTCTGAGTATTGACCTTGACCTACTTGCATTGTGTTGGTACATGAATAATGAAATTGTCCTTGAGTGATGCATCTGCTTGGCGTGAGTGTTAGTCTTCTTTGGTGTGTGTGGTTACCTTGCGATTGCGGTTGGGTTACTATCTTTGCGAGCACGGTGGGGTGGGCCTAAGGGTTCCACTTGATAGGGTGGAATTTCTCTTTACCACTGTTCGGGACTAGTGTACAAATGATGGCCTTCCTCCAGTGATAGAGACTTCAGGCATTGAGTGCTCCATACCTTGTCTCTTCTATCTCTCAGTTGTAAGTGTTGGAGATTTGCCTTTGTGCAAATAGTTGACTGTATGTTTGTCATTGATGACAACATATAGTATGTAGCAGTGAACTGTATTCACTTTTCAGTATGGATATATAGAATCCTTGCACAGTTGTTTTTATGTTTCTGACATAGTTACTATAAAATGTACATACACACAGATTCAGATGTTCAGTAACAGTTGAGTTATGTTACTCTGTTTACCAGCCATAGTTTCAGAAGATTGTTTTTAGAAAGTCGACAGTAATTTTATTGATTCTTCAGTTGCATCTATCTATGTGATATGCGTGTTCAGATTTATGTTTAGTTATGAGTCAAAGACAATTAACCAAAGGCACTAATCATGTTTCATCTGAAGCATGATGTTTGGGTAATTTTGGTGGAGCCGACTATGTGAAGCGATGTGTCTATTCATTTTGAGTTGCGTGGTTCTAATTATGTTGGGTGCTTGGTTTTTATGATAAGAGAAGCATTGAAGGGTTTCCCATAGCCGACAAAGATCATATCTTTTGGAGAAGATACTTATAGTAGTTCATTTGAAGATCACCAAGTGTGAATGATAAGAAAAAAGAAAAAAAAGGATAGAACATAATGCTGATTGTTATGGGACAGTAAAGCCATTTCATTCATCAGTTAAAGATCTATGTGAAGAAGTAGAGAGTGTATACAATTCATTGAAACTGATCAAGACAATAGGTCTACTCAAACAGTTCATTATTAGATATAGTGTATATCTTTTTTACTGAAGGTTATTGCCTTCATCATATTAGCAGTGAGTTTTTGGACAGTGAGTCCTCACCCCTAACAGGGCTATTTGTAAAAGACTCCTAACGGGGTCCGACCCTTAACCAGGTCACTGTACTTATTTCATTTTAAAGATAAACTCTTAACAAGGTTGTAAGATCTTCTAACAGGGATTATTATACTCAAGTACAGTTCTTTGTGGGTGCTAATTCCCACCAGGGTTTTTACCTAGTTTGGTTTCCCCGTAACCAAAATTGTGGTGTTCTATTTTGTGTTATCTTAAATGTGTATGTGCTTAATGATATTCTGTAATTAATTGGAGAAAAAAATTAAAATTGTTGATAACTGATCCACCCCCCCTCTCAGTTATCCCTTGGGACTATTCCAACAATTGGTATTAGAGCCAAGTTCCTTGGAGAGAAAGCCTAACAGCTTAAGGTAGATCAGATGGCGTACTTCAGGAAAGAGAGTCCTAAGTTTGATGGAGAGAATTATCTTGACTGGAAGAAAAAAATGATAACACATATTAAGTGTGTTGGTTTTGAGATCTATGAGGTTGCTACTCACGCAATTGACGTTCCTACCTTGAAGGACCTTGTAGAAGAAGATTCTACTAATAAAAAAAAGGAAGTATTCACCCAAAATGCAATTGCCAAAGAAGCCCTAATCAGTTCCCTATCTGACAGTGAATTTTTTGAGATCAAGAAGGCAGACAATGCATATTCAATTTGGAAATACCTAGAAGACATGTTTGAAGGAGACATCGAAGCCAAGAATGCGTGCATAAAGACATGGAATAAAAGATACAACAATTTAGAGATGCTACTTGAAGAAAACATCAGAGCTTACAATCAGAGGATTAGTGAAGCAGTCTCAGGAATCAAGAAAAATGGTGGATAAATTTCAGAGGATGATATAATGGACAAATTAATGACCACATTGACAACAAATTATGAAATCAAGATAAACATCTTGGATGAAACCATGCAATTCTCAAATGACTTCAAACGAGAAACCTTGATTAGCAAAATATCATCATTTGAGATATCAAGATTGAAGACAAAACCTAAAATGGAAACAACTTTCAAAGCCTCAGTCCATGGCAAGAAATCCTTGAGCATCTCTAGTAATAATGAGAAAGAAGAAGTTGATACAGAACTATAAGAAATAATTTCTATGATTGCTAAGAAAGAAAGGAAAGGCAAAGTAAAATATGTAGGACAACTACCATTCAAATGTTTTTCATGCAACAAAGTTGGCCACTTTGCATCCAAGTGTCCTACAAGAGTCAAGAAGTAAAGATCAGATTACAAAACCAAATACACTAAGGAATTCTATCATGCTGAAGATGGTGTAACTAATGATGATTCAGGAGAAGATGAAATTGGATTTGTTGCAATTAAAGATAATGAAAAAATGATTGATAAAATAGAAATTGAAGATGAAAAGAAAGCACAAGAATTGGCTTTAATTTCACAAGCTGACATCAGAACAGACTAGATCATAGACAACGAGTGTTCACATCACATGACAGGTGAAAAAGATAGATTTGTACATCTAGATAAGTACAAAGGGGGCATGGTTAGATTTGGAGGTAACACTCCCAAACCTATCATAGGCAGAGGATCTATCACCTTAGATGGAAAGAACAAGACAAATGATGTTTTGTATGTTGATGGTTTGCATCATAACTTACTAAGTGTTGGACAATTGCTAGATAAAGGATATAAGTTGGAATTCAAAAACAATAGATGCATTATTAACAACAAAGAAGGAGACATGATTGCATTAGGCTCAAAGACCAAAGGTATTTTTTTTCAGCTTTACTCCGAAGTAAGTCATTTTGTTGCAAAAGTGGATGACAGTTGGCTATGGCACAAAAGACTTTGTCATATCTATTTTGACAACATAGTGAAGATAAGTAATGTAAAGGTAGTAAGAGACCTTCCTTGTATTGCAAGACCATTTGATACTATGTGCAGGGAATGTGTGATGGTAAAGCATGTGAGGACCTCATTCAGAAGCAAACATAACTCTGCAGAGAAGAAATTAGATCTAATACATACAAACTTATGTGGACCTACTCAAACAAGATCATACTATGGTGAAAGGTATTTTATTTTTTTTGTTGATGATTTCTCAAGGATGATGTGGGTTGCGTTCTTGGAAGACAAATCTGAAGCTTTTGAGAAGTTCAAAATATTCAAAGCTAAAGTTGAAAATGAATCTAGATTAAAGATAAAATGTCTGAGATCTGATAGAGGAGGATAATTCACCTCTGATAAGTTTCTTGAGTACTGCAAAGAACATGGGATCAAAAGACAACTAAGTGCACCCAGAAACCCTCAACAAAATGAAATTGCAGAAAGGATAAACAAGATAATACTTGACACATCACGCACTATCATGATTGAAGGGAAAGTTGTGCACACCTATTGGAGAGATGCAGTCAATACAACAGTCTATACTATCGACAGAATCCAACTAAGACCAGGCGCAGACAAAACTGATGACATGTAATTGATTGAATGTTTGAAGATGTTAAGTTGATGGTCATGCAAGACATTAAATTAGTTAATGTATTGTATTGTCATTAATGTCAACTTTATATAATCTATATTGTCATTGTAATAATGCCAAAGACTTCAAAGAACCTACAAAGGCTATGCTATCAGTAATGCATAAAAGTCAAGTATTCACTAAGTGACTACATACACTGACAAAGTGCACTTGACAGTCAGAGTAAAAGAACAAAGTCACAGTGTTTCCCGACGAGGAAATGCACAGCATCACTGATGAGCAGAGTTATAGTGTTGCCCGATGAGAAAAACATAGAGTAACCTGACGGACAGAATTTTAGTTTTGCCAGACGGAGAAGAAAAGGATAGAGATCCCAATGAAAACTGAAGTCACACCGATAGAACAGTCAGTTATCACCGAGGACTAACTGAAGTGTTGATTGAAAGAACAGAGAGTTTAGAAAATGAAAAAAATGCTTAGCTATCAAGAAGCTAAATATAGAGTTAACAGATACTTATCATTGTTTTAATCATCCAGATAAAGCCGAAGATAAGTAATTGATTTAAAGCTGCTTTGTCCAATTGGCAAGAAGATCTCTATGAGATCAGACTGGAGATTTTCTTTAAATCTGTTGGCAAAGATTGTTGAACATGCCAAGATCAAGAAAGCCTAGAAAAGAGGAAATCATGTCTATAAGAGACAAACTCAATTCATTACAAATTGTGTGTGTGGGGTGAATGAGAAGAGGAAAGATGCTAAAGAAAATTTGAAGGAGAAGAAAGTATTCATTTCTATCCTGATCAACAAGCTAAAGGAAGAGCTAGATTCTGCAGACGTCGACGAATAGTGAGACAAGCATCACAGAGAAGAACAAGTGTGGAGCAAAGGTATATATTTGATTGTATTGATCAGTGAATTAATGGACCTACAATACATCTAAAAATCTGCAATTGAGTTGTATGTATGAACAGATCATTAGTGTTTTAGGTTAACCATTGAAGCATATAATCCTCTTAACCGAGTAGGACTTAAAATTCTTTTTCAATTGAGATACATCCCAAGGAGTATCAAAAAGTTTGATCACAAACGTAGCATTGGATATGCTCAATAGCTATTGACAAGCCAAGAGATTTTGATCAAGGATGGTAGCATTAGATGCCAGATACTAGTTGACAAAATATTTCTAAATCCTCTAACAAGGTCACACCTAACAATGTGTTTGTAACCTTTAACAGGGTTGGCTCTTAACAAGGCTCACTTCAGAAGAGTGAAAATTTGGGGTACCGATCCTAGTGGTTTTTCCCTTAACAGGGTTTCCACGTTAAAAATCCATGTGTTATGTATGTATGATTCATTTCTTTACTGTTTTGTATCTTACATAGTCAATTCTGGATTGATCGGTATACTCTGCATATTTACTGTGTTTCGGTAAATAGATGACTGCTTATCAGTAAACATACAGAAGAAGGTTTGACAGAGCAATCCGACAAGTAGTAAATTGATTTAAGTATTTCATGGCACTCATCTTGTAGGACAAAAGATAACTTGAGACATAATTTGTGGTTATAAGTTTAAAGGGTTGATCCAAGGACTAACTTTGGAGGCCACTGATTCACCCCCCCCCCCCCCCCCCCCTCTCAGTTATTGCTAACAATTGGTATCAAAGCTTGTGAGATTAGAAAGGAAGGTTTCAAGACCTAAGCTAAAGATCACAAGATGAACAAACGAGATGTGCCCAAGTTGAACAAAGATAATTTTGCTTCATGGAAGAGCAAAATAATACTCGACTTATCATGTATTGGTAATGATGTTACTCAATACTTAGAAACTGGATATGTGTTTCCCACAGGAGCACCAACAGTTGAACAAATGAGAGAGAAGCATGAACACAATGACATGATGATAGAGCTTGATTCCTCACTCTCCGATGTTGAATTTGAAGATGTCAAAACCTGCAAGACTGCAAAGAAGATGTGGGAAAAATTGATGCTTGTACATGGTGGTGACAAAAATGTCTTGAGAGCCAAGGCAGAAAGCCTTAGAGGAAATTTTTATTATCTCAAAATGAAATAAGGTGAGAACATCACTCAGTACAACACAAGAATCAAAGAGGTAGTCAATACTATCCGAGGAGTTGGAGGTATACTAGAAGAAGATACAGTGGTAAGTAAAATTCTAAGAACCTTACTGCCTATTTATGCTATTAGAGTATCTGCCATTCAAGAAATGAGAGCAGTAGAAAATAGAAATGTTACTCTAGACAATTCGATTGGAAGATTGATTTCATTTGAGATGAATAACTTTGATAATAGTGTCTTACCAAACATAGAGTCTGAATTCAAAACTTCTATGAGAATAAGTAAATCAAGTCATAACAACACTATGAGAAAAGATAGTGATAGTGAAAGTGAAGAAGATGACCTTGATGAAATTGAGGCACTTATGGCCAGAAGAATTCAGAGAGGAAAAGGTAAATTACCACTTGTTTGTTTTAATTGCAAAGACATTTAACACTTTGCTGCAAGATGTACTAACAGAAGAAAAGATGACAGAAGTAATGACAGATCATTTGAAAAGAAGTCTAACAGAGGTGATTATAGAAGCTACCGACAATCAGAAAGAAGAGATACCCAAGACTATAAGGACAAAGGAAAGAAGGCCAATTACCTAGCAAAATGCAAAGATGATGATACTGAAACCGAATCTGATGAAGACATCGAGATGGTGTTTGTGGCTGTAAAAGATGATTCAGATGATGATGAAGAAAGGTATGTAGAAACAACTCTCATATCTCAGGTTAGAAAAAATGATGTTTGGATCATAGATAGTGGCTGCACTCACCATATGACCGATGATAAGCAAAAGTTTGAGACTTTTGAATACTATAAAGGTGGTTCAATAAGAATGGGTAATGACACACCTTGTTCAGTTGAAGGTAGAGGAACAATAATGTTGAATAACCAGATAAAATGTGAAAATGATTATTGGGTAAATGGATTGAATTATAATCTATTGAGTGTCTCTCAGTTGAATAATTCAGGTCACAAAGTAACATTTGAAAATAATAAGGCAAAGATCTTCAATAAATCAGGAAATCTTATTGGTACCAGTGAGAAGACAAAAGGTAACTTATTCTATCTGAATGATACTGACTCCACTTGTTTGATTGCTACAAATGAAGACATACGGTTGTGGCACAAAAGATTGTGTCATGTGAATTTTGACAACATGATAAAGATTAGCAAAAGGAGAAATGTCAGAGGCTTACCGACGATGACCAAGCCCGACAACATCATGTGTAAGAATTGTCAAAAAGGTAAAATGACAAAGTCTAGTTTTAAAAGAAAAACCCATACATCTGATGCAATTCTAGAATTAGTCCATACTAATTTATGTGGACCTATAGATATTTCTAAAATGATAGATATTAAGGAGATATATATTTTATTCTGTTTGTTGATGATTATTCTAGAATGATGACAAACATGTTTCTAAAAGATAAATCAAAATCATTTAAGATGTTTAAATGGTATAAAGCAATGGTTGAGAAGCAAAGTGGTAAGGAGTTAAAATGTTTAAGGTCAGATAGAGGAGGGGAATTTACATCAGATGAATTCACTAACTTTTGTAACGAGCATGGAATCAAAAGACAGGTCTCTACACCGAGAACACCACAACAGAATGGAATTGTTGAAAGAAGGAACATATCCATAGTTCATTGTGCAAGGACACTGATGATAGAGAAAGGCATCACCTAGATCTTCTGAAGGGAAGCTGTCAGTACCATTGTTTACACATTGAACAGAGTACAATTGAAGAAAGACACCAAAAAGACACCCTATGAGCTATGACATGGATACACACCCAATGTAAGTTATTTCAAAAAAAATGGAATTCAATGTTATATATTAAAATATGATAGAAATGGGTGTAAGGAAACTCAGGTGCGAAAATAGCTTCCTACACTAATCTCTAAAGGAAAGTATTGTGCAAATTCTTTTAAATCCTTACAATTTCAGATTCGTTAACTGCTTTAACAAAGATATTGCAACCATATACCATGCATAAAAAAAATAGAGAATGACACAATGATTTACCCTAGGGAAAACCTTTCGGTAAAAAACCCCAGCACTCCAAAACCTGCACAATGTATTATCTTCAACACAACGGTTACAACACACTTGCAATGCAACTTCTTTCAGGAGACAATCGACACACAGACAAATCCAGTAGCACTATATTATACTAACAATACACTCTTTTCATATCATATCCTGTAACCCTAAAAAAATGCTTATATCATTGCACTTTTCTTTTTAGGGCAACTCCCAAAAATAGCCGTATTAGGGTTTTACCATTCTCTAAGAAAATAGGAACCCTAAAAAAAATTTTGGGGCGATGCCCCGAACCCCACGGTTGGGATCAAGGATTGGAAGAGTGTACAATACTCAACTTTATCAGTTGCTACATGTCTTCACCTGTCATTTAAATCTCCTAGAAATAGCTCTTACATGTCATAAGAATCCATCATAACTGTTTCAGCCATGATCTCCTTACACACAATTCAAGATGCCGACATGTATCAAGTGGAGTGACACATCAACATGCCAACTAGACATGTACACTCACACTTAATTACATTATTTGCAAGAAATACATTTTACAAAACAAATAATAAGAATAGG
>MU221424.1:164299-212469 GCA_018584345.1 Thuja plicata
TGCACATGTGAAGATTGATGAGAAGTTCATGATTCAAGAGAGATATTATGAATATGCACCTATGATTGAAGATGAACCTAGACCGATCAATAAAGATACAGTTATTGAAGAAATGTTTGACTGTATTAATGTATCATGCAATAACCCTGAACCAAGTCAAGAAGAATCACAGATTACAGATGAGAGTGTCACACCTAAAATCTTAAAATACACATCTAAATACCACTCTAAAGAAGATATCATTGGAGGTCAGAGCAGTAAAGTTTTGACAAGATCCAGAGCAAAAGGTTCAACCGTTGATGAAGAGATATGCTTACTTTCACAGATTGAACCCAAGTGTTGAAGATGTGTGTAATGATTTAGATTGGCAAAGTGCAATGCAAGAAGAATTAGATCAAATAATGAAGAATGACACATAGGAATTGGTCCCTAGACCTTGTGATAAGAACGTGATTGGAACAAAGTGGATATTCAGAAACAAAATGAATGAATATGGTACAGTGATAAGAAATAAAGCAAGATTGGTATGTAAAGGATATGTGCAAAGAGAAGGAATTGACTATTCTAATACATTTTGCCCCTATGAGTAGATTGGAAGCTATAAAGTTATTTTTAGCCTATGCAACATTCAAGAACTTCAAATTATATCAGATGGATGTAAATTCAGCTTTCTTGAACAGTGACTTAAAGGAATAAGTCTACATAGAGCAGCATGAAGGATTCAAACTTTCAGAGAAACTAGACATGGTATGCAGATTAAAGAAAGCCCTCTATGGAATTAAACATGCCCCAAGAGCATGGTATGAGAGACTTGATGGCTACTTAACAAAGATTGGATTCAAAAAGGGAGCAGCAGATTGCAACCTATTCATCAGAGAGACACCTAAAGGTTTACTACTTGTTGCTATCTTTGTTGATGACATTATTTTTGGAGGTAATGACAAGCTTAGTGCAAAATTTACAAAAGAGATGCAGAGTGAATTTGAAATGAACATGATTGGACCTATAAAATAATTTTTGGGATTAAATGTAAAGCAGACAGATAGAGGTATATTCATAAATCAGTCTAAATATGTAAAAGAGATATTGAAGACATTCAAGATGGAAGATTGCAAACTAGTAAGCACTCCTATGATAACAGGAAGCAAGCTTTCTAAAAATGATGACTCCACAAAAATTGACAAAACACTTTACAAGTCCATGATTGGAAAACTCATATATCTCACTCAATCTAGACCAGATATATCTAATGCAGTTGGAATTGTTGAGAAATTTGCAATTGAACCTAAACAAAATCACCTAATGGCAATAAATAGAATATTCAGATATTTAAAGGGAACTATAGACTATGGTTTATGGTATCCTAACTTAGAAAATATATAAATTCATGTGTACACAGATGTAGATTGGGTAGGTTGCGTTGATGACAGAAAGAGTACCTCACAAGGAGCAATATTTCTTGGAGACAGGTTGGTTACTTGGACAAGTATCAAGCAAAACTGTATTTCTCAGTCAACAACAGAAGCTGAGTATATAGCAGCTGCATTAAATTGTTCAACAATGGTTTAGATCAAACAGATGATTAAAGACTTTTCAATTCAGATTGATTATCCCATTTTCATCCATTGTGACAACACTAGCACTATTAATATGTCAAAGAACCATGTGATGCATGCAAAGAAAAAACACATAGAAATAAAATATCACTTTCTAAGAGAAAAAGTTGTAGAAGGAGAAGTGAAGTTGGATTATGTGAGCACCAAAGATCGGTTGGTAGACATATTCATGAAACCTCTATCAAAAGATACTTTTGAGTATCTCAGGAAGAAGTTGGGAGTAATTCCCTTTCCTGAGTATGATTAGAACTCATAGTAAATGCATCAGTCTTTTGTGACTAATGAGTGGTTGACTACTCTACTTCTGGAGTAGTACATGTGCTTATTTATATTTTGCATCATGTCAAAGGGCTAGTATATAAGTAAGGGGGAGTATATACTCTGGGGGAGTATATAGTCACGAAAATAAAAAACACAGTCAGAGGAGCTACAATAGTGAAGAGGAACCTTTGATGAGGATATTGAGAAGATTGTAAAAAGAAAGAAGACAATATTGAATTGATGGTGTTTTTAATCATATGTTGCCATCAATGTCAAAGGGGGAGATTGTTGGAGATTTTCCTTTGTGCAAATAGTTAATTGTATGTTTGTCATTGATGACAACATATAGTATGCAGCAGTGAACTATATTCACTTTTTAGTATGGATATATAGAAGCCTTACGTGGTTGTTTTTATGTTTCAGACATAGTTACTATACCATGTACATACACGCAGATTCAGATGTTCAGTAACAGTTGAGTTATGTTACTCTGTTTACCAGCCACAGTTTCAGAAGATTGTTTTCAGAAAGTTGACAGTAATTTTATTGATTCTTCAGTTGTGTCTATCTATGTGATATGTGTGTTCAGATTCATGTTTAGTTATGATTCAAAGACAATTAACCAAAGGCGCTAATCATGTTTCATCTGAAGCATGATGTTTTGGTAATTTTGGTGGAGCCGACTATGTGAAGCGATGCGTCTATTTATTTTGAGTTACGTGGTTCTAATTATGTTGCGTGCTTGGTTTGGCCGACAAGAGAAGCATTGAAGGGATTCCCACAGCCGACAAAGATCATATATTTTGGAGAAAATACTTATAGTAGTTCATTTTAAGATCACCAAGTGTGAATGCTGAGAAGAAAGACAGAAAAAGGATAGAACAGAATGTTGATTGTTATGGGATAGTAAATCCATTTCATTTATCAGTTAAAGATCTATGTGAAGAAGTAGAGAGTGTATACAGTTCATTGGAACTGATCAAGACAATAGGTCTAATCAAACAGTTCATTATCAGATATAGTGTATATCTATTTTACTGAAGGTTGATGTCTTCATCATATTAGCAGTGATCTTTTGGACAGTGAGTCCTCACCCCTAACAGGGTTATTTGTAAAAGACTCCTAACAGGGTCTGACCCTTAACCAGGTCACTATACTTATTACATTGTAAAGATAAACTCTTAACAGAGTTGTAAGATCTTCTAACAAGGATTATTATACTCAAGTACAGTTCTTTGTGGGTGCTAATTCCCACCAGGGTTTTTACCTAGTTTGGTTTCCTCGTAACCAAAATTGTGGTGTTCTATTTTGTGTTATCTTAAATGTGTATGTGCTTAATGATATTCTGTAATTAATTGGAGAAAAGAATTAAACTTGATGATAACTAATTCACGCCCCCCCCCCCCTCTCAGTTATCCCTTGGGACTATTCCAACTGTAAGTGCATTTATCCTCTTGTTGATTATATTCGTAGAGTAGTTTCATTTATGCTTTGCACTTGATCTTTTACATGTATGGATACTTACGCTTATAGTGTAGTTTACTTATGTGATTCTTTATGTATCGAGATATTTTTGCCTCGATTTGAGTGTATCCAATACTCCTTAGTGTGGAGAAAGCTTGTATCTTATGTCATATGTTGGTTTCAAAAATCCTTTGCAATCATGGTGTTGAGAAAATCCCTCCAATTTAGTCATTTTCCCTCTTTTTATACTTTTTGGGGCAGTCTTGTGCATTGATCCTCTGAAACAACACATTGAATCTGTGAAACAACACATAGAGCACCTATAACAACGCATAGAGAGTATAGAACAACGCATTGATGTTTCAGAATGGTCCATTGAGTATGCACAGTAGCACATTGAACTTTTGTTTCACTGCATGCTGGACAGTGGGCACTTCCTGAGTGTCTATTCAAAAAGAAATTTTACTTTTGGATACCTTTTTTCCCCTAGATGTTTTCCTTGTTTTCACAGTCAAAATTTAGTATCATTTCATAATGATTATGAGCATTTTCCTTGTTGTAGGCTTAATTGCATTTATGTTATTGTATTGTCACGAAGATGATTCAGTCTCCTTGGGTATCAACCATTGACAATAGTTTGGTCTTGATCCATGAGGTTTGTAGACACATTCTAGACTCTTATGTGATGGATTGAACATGTCTTATCGATTCTTGCAACATGTTTAGTTTGGTCATGGAACCTTTGGAAGTGATTGAGTCTTCAGCTTGTGCACAATTGTTTGAGGATCGTCGATGTTGTTCCTTGATTTTCATTATGTTGGTTGGTTAGTTTTCACTTACAGATGATGTTATATCTTCTTGTTAAAAAAACAAAATTAAGTGCTTATTTGACCATTTTTTCCAGAGGGTTCCTTGGCAGGGCATTACATCTGGTATCAGAGCCTGTGTTCAGAAATTGGGATCTATGTGTTATGCTCTCATTGTGTTGGTGTAAGTTATGTGTGGTTGTTATATTCGATGATGGCTACCATTTCTTTATATTTCCTTAGTATGGTTTTTTTTTCTTGTTATATGTGATCCTGACCCATGTGTTGTTTTCGTCTGAAGGATGCCTCCTAGGTGTGGTGGTGGTCGAAAAAATGCTCATCAAGATGACCATGAAGAGGAACACCATAAGGAAGATCACTGCAAGGAAGAGCATAGAGAAGAAGAACATCATGAGGAACACTGTGGGGACCGTAGAGAGGGTCATGGTGGTATTGATGGGAACCCCAGTTGGTTCAGTTACTTCAGGAGCTCATTAATTGGTTGGGACCTCATCAAGAGGGGTCTCACCATGGGGAATCACAATTATCAGTCATGGAGAGAACACGGAGAGAGCATGAGGAGAGAGAATGAAGAGATGAGAGAGTGTGGACATTCTTGTACTCCACTTGGCTCTAGAGTTGAGCATAGAAGAGACAAGGCACTGGTGGATGAGGATGATATCCATGCAGGACACATGAGAGACCTTATGAGGTCTTGTTCACCTTTCTTTGATGGTACTCATAGTGGTACCAAGGCTGAGACTTGCCTATTATATGATGGATGTTGCTTCTCCATGCATCTGTATGCGAGCAACACTAGAGATTGATGTTCCATCATGCACCTTAGGAGCTTTGCATCTCCTTAGTGGCACATAGAGGAGCAGAAGCTCTAGTTGATTATCGTGACGGTATCATGGGGTATCTTTGAGGAGTGGTTCCTTTTTGATCAGTATAGATAGGAACGTGCTAATGAGTTTCACGTTCTACAACAGGGGACTATGATAGTATATTAGTATGAGCACATGTTCTTTGAGTTGACGTAGTATTTCAACTATAACCATGATGAGCTTATGTTAGTGTAGCACTTTGTTCAGGGCCTTAATGGTTGTATTGTTGGATATGTTTGCATGCACTAGCCTAGGATACTAGAAGGTGAGGTTATTTGAGGGTAATATTATTAAGATGTTTTAGTGGTAGGACATGTGCATAGGCTCATAGCTCACAACCAACTAGATCAGTTGCACATAGTACACAGGTATAGCCCTCAAGAATTTCTTGGGTACATTCAACAACTATGAGGGTAGGTCGCAAGCAGCACCATAGGTAGCATCATCCTAAGGGTCAACAGATTGGTCATCATTCAGATACCCCAGTGCTGAGAGGCCATAATTGGTATCGTGATAGATGATCTTAGTCTAGTAATCCATCTTAGAGTGTTCATTCGGGTGTCAGTAGAGGGAGCTATCAACAGTCAAGTGCACCCTCGGTAGGACATATTTATAGTTTGGGGCCATATTTTACTTGTGGTCAACATGGTCATAGGGAAGCTATGTATCCTCAGAGAGCTATTCAGGGGGCTAGTCAGAGGAAGACTACTTCGAAGCCTATTATTGGTGATGACTGTAGATCCCACAGAGCTTTTGTGTCGGTTGATAACCATCAAGCTGAGCGCCAGGGCATCATTTTTGAGACTATATGTGTGTTACATGGTATATCTACCTCTTTTTTATTTTATTTTGGTGTTTTAAATTCTTTCATTTCCCCCTTCCTTGTTGAGCAATGGTGGCTAGTGTCAGCACAACAGGTTGATAGTTGGTAGGTTGAGTTAGCCATAGGCTCTAGAATGGTCCTTGTTGGTGTTTAAAATTGTTACACTGTAAAAGAAACCAATATACCTTAAGACTAATATTAGGAATGATTAATTCCAAGTATGAGAGATCTGCAAGGTAACTGGACCAACTATATGACAAGACTGTCCTCTACTCTTTTGGCTCTGCAAAACCAAGGCAGGTGCACCTAATCTAGAGTGATATTTAACTCTTTTCAACACCTTAGAACTTTTGTGTTTTAACAACAGATAAATGGAAAGAAAGTATGAAATGATAACCACTCATTCAGTGACTATTCTCTACCATGAAGGACCACAACCAACAACCACAAAACTTAAAGGTAGTCAAATGGTTTTGATGTTTTTGATAGGACAAAGTATAGCCAAGTATATTTAGATATGTATCAAAATAGAAAATACTGATTACTAAACAGTTCTTTATCCATTGGGCAATGTTTTTATTTCAAATACAGGACAAAGAAACTAACTATTGTCAAGGATTCAAAACCATAAATATAGATAAATCAAACCAAACACTTCTTATAAGATCCTTCTGTAGACAAACTCAAAGAGTCCATGTCTTATCCAAAGCAACTTTTAATTTGATCCTTGATCAACACTATGGACTAAAACATATACATAAAGAAGTTTTATGTAGTGAACCAGAAGATTCAAAACTCAAAAGGCAAGCACTAAGGAGAGACTTAAATTTGAAATATTTTATTAAGTACAGAGAGTCCAGCTTCAATTCCAAAGTGCTTCAAAACACATGCCACTTCAATAAATGCAAAAGGTCTACAAGTTTCTTATTCTTATGATAATACTCTCTAGATATGCATCTGCTATACTCAATGGAAACAGTAAATAGCTTAATGCATGTATTACTTGCCCCAAAATTTTCCCAGCTTCCTCAAAATGATCTTGGAAGTCCTTTTATAATCCAAGGACTGAAACAAGCTTCAAATCATTTAGGGTTAGGGATAAACTCAATCTAATACTTGACATAAATAAATAATGTATTTTAATAATAAATAATTTCTGTGATCAACAAGTTGGGCTCAATCTTAAATTCTTCCTGTGTAATCTGATTTGATTTAGACACCATCCAACCTTGGAGAACAACCCTACAGAAGGAATAAGAATGGAAAGTCTTGTTTGCATTAAATACCCTGATAAATTCTTGGCTCTTTAGACCTACAAAATATCAAAAATCTCAGTCGTTCAAGAATAAAATCTGATCTCGGCCTCTACAATTCTAGAAAAGATCAGTCATTAATGGGAAAGAGCAGAGACAGGAATAAAAATTGAATAATAAACTATTCAAGGCCTAAAAATAACATTCTCTGTTCAAGTGCATTCAAAGTCGCCCAACATTCATTCTCTAAGCATCCAACAGGTGTACAAAGATCAAATTATGTCAATTAATGCTCTGAAATAAGATATGATCCACTGCTTAAAAACCCTAAGATAGAGATTTAAATATTTGAAAAGAATTTAAACGGGCATAGGTGGCATGGGCTTTAGTATCAACGATGAGGATCAAGACCTTTCTCTCTTTTAAAACTCAGCCATAGATCTCTTTTTAGGTTACTTGGGCTTTCCAACGATCATCTTGGACATGTGACAGCTTGGCGCAATGCCTTAATGGCTAAATCTCGAGCATCTTTTCTTTGAGCCTTTTACGCCTGTCGCACGATCAAACTGAACTTGTCTGATCTTTACTTCATCTCTGACTTCGGCCCTTAACCTACCTTGAACTAGCCTTGAACTCCGGTCAGCCAATTTCCTCTTATCTCCAAGTCGCCAGATGATTTCACTAACTCTAGTCAAATCCAGAGATCACGCGCAAGCCATAGATTCTAATTTCATTGAACTTCCACGATCTCACTTTAGCATACACAACCTAACTTTGATCTTGACCCAAGTTCATCTGGAGATTCAGCGACTAAAGAAATCTCCAAGTCGTTGAATACTTTTTGAGACTCATGGTTTATTCTGAGACTTAGCGCAAACCTTTGATTTTGATCTTGATTTACCCGCTTAGATCCTTCCTTGGCAAACATGACTTATCCTTGACCTAACCACACTTGAACCTGGGTCCATTTGGAGATCATGCGACAAATAAGTCTCCAGATCGTTGAATACTCTTCTTGACTTGAGTTAAATTCAAAGATTACACGCCAGTCACTAGATCAAATTAGCATTGACGGTCTGCGCTTGATCGCTGAATCCTTTTGTACTTGCTCAAATCATCTGGAGATTACGCGACAACCCTTGATCATGATCTTGATCTATGGCTCGCGCTAAATCTCTAAATGTTCATGTACTTGACCATTTCTTCTTAAGATCAAAATTACATGGATGGTTCATATTTGATCTTGGATAATCCATCTTGGCTTAACTTGACCCAGGCTCTTATCTGGAGAGTGCATGACTAAAGGAAAAAGCATAACCTTGGCAAGTTAACTTTAAATTTAGTAAAATATCGGCAAAGAGACATCACTGAATAACTCAACCTGATCTGGAAAACCATGGGTTCATTATGAGATTGCACGACTGAAGAGATCTCCAAGTCGTGAGATACTTTCCTTAACTTGGATCACATCATGAGATCATGCGCAAGCCCTTCAATCAAATCTCCATCAACGATTGCGCTTAATCTCTACATAAATTTGTACTTGACTATTTCATTGTGAGATCACACGCCAGCCACAAGATCTTGCCTTGAATCAACGGTCTGCACTTGATTGCTGAATCATTCTGTACTTGTTCAAATCATCTAGAGATTTCGCTCAGATGCTTGATATAAACATACATCAACGATCAGTGTTGAATCTCAAAGTAAACCTGACTTGACTTGAGCTTTACCTTAGGTTTATCTAGAGATTACAAGATAACTAAGTCTCAAAGTCTCTAAATCATTTCTTAACCTCAGAGTTTATGCCAAGACTTGGCGCAGACCACACGATGAAAGAAAGTACTTAACAAGATCAATGGCCTACATTGAATCTCCCAATGTTTGGGTTGACCTCTTCTTTATCCAGCGATCACGTGCTAACTGCACATCTTTGTCCAGATCGACAACGTGCGCTGAATTTCTGAATGAACTTAACCAAGCTTGATCTTAACTCGGATCTATCATGAGATCCAGAGATAAACTGAGTCTCTGAATCGCTGAATCATTTCTTGATCGTGGAGTTTATCCTGAGATTAAGCTCCAGCCATGCGATCAATGCAAGGACATAACAAGATCTAAGATCCTCGTGTGATTGCTGAATGAAATCTTGAACTTGAAATTAATCAAGTGACTTAGCGCCAGCCGCCCGATTAGAAAAAGATCTACGGTGCGCGTGCAATCTCGAGAAGAATAGAGCATATTCGATCTCATTTCAAGATTCAGCGGTAAAGACAAGGCTAATAAGCACATGACTTAAAAAGACTTTAAGTGGCTCAAAAAGGTAATGAAAAAATAGAATATGTCTAGGAAAGGATTTAGGGCTTCTTGCAACCAACGGCTAGAAGTTTGAAAATAGGGTTTAAGACTTTGCAAGACATAGCAGGATTTTCATCAATTAAAGTAGACTTTTTCACAGAGACTTAGGGGATCAGACCATAGATCATAGGAACAATTGCACAGACAAGGAAAGAAGAGATGGAACCAAGCAAAAATTTGCAAGTGCTAACAATCCTATACTCCCTTGTTCATGGTTGTGTCTTGGTTTTGGGCACCTTGACCACCACCCTATATCTTCATATACTACCCTTGCGTTCGTATGGCATTATCTTGGGTATTGATTGGTTAGCTTCCCACTAGGCGAGTATTGATTGCAAACATAAGTTGGTGCAGTGTGTGGATGACATAGGTGGGCATGTTGAGCTTGTTGGGGTCCAGAGACCTAATTCACTTCGCATGATCTCAGACACGCAGTTGAAGCGGAGTATGCGACAAGGTTTTCAGTTGTTTGATATCTCCATTAGTGACCTCGATGAGGTTGCGATTCAAGAGGTTTTTCTTGATGATCACCCTTTTCTTCATAAGCTTGTAGATGTGTTTTCGTGTGAGATCCCGGGTATGTCATCATACTAGCGCAACATAGATTTATGTATTGATCTCATTCCCGGAGATGAGCCTATTTCTCAAGAACCTTACCATATGACCACACACGAGTTGAGTGAGCTTCAATTTTAGTTAGAGGAGTTATTGGCCAAGGGCCATATCTGTCCTAGTGTATCCCCTTGGGGTGCACCAATCATCTTTGTAAAGAAGAAGGATGGATCCTTTCATTTCTGCATTGATTACCGACTGTTGAACAAGGTGATGGTGAAGAATCGATATCCCTTGTCGAGGATTGATGACTTGTTTGATCAGATGAAGGGAGAAAGGGTTCTCTTGAATATAGACCTTAAGTCCAGATACCATCATCTTCGTATCCTTGAGGCTGATATTCATTGCACAACTTTTCACACTCGATATGGGAATTATGAGTTTACGACTGTACCCTTTGGGTTGACCAATGCGCCATCATTGTTCATAAGTTTGATGAACGGTGTGGTCCACACCTATCTTGATTTTTTTTTCCTTGTGTTTCTAGATGACATTTTGGCGTATTCGAGGAATATCGAGGAATATGAGAGCCATTTGTGTCACGTTTTGCAGTGCCTATGTGACCATCAATTTTTTGGAAACCTGGCCAAATGTGAGCTCTTCCAGATGGAGGTGAGATATTTGGGCCATATTATCTCTAGAGAGTGTATTTTTGTGGATCCTTTGAAGATCCAGGCTATTATGGATTGGTCAACTGACTAGCGTCCTTGAGGTTTTTAGTTTCATGGGTTTGGCGGGTTACTATCGTTGATTCGTGAAGGATTTATCTTGTCTAGCTCATCCTATTACTTCTCTTCAGAGGAAAGGAAATAAGTTTGTTTGGTCCGCACAGTGTGAGTGAACATTTCAAGTCTTAAAGAGTGTTTGACCAGTGCGCCTATCTTGGCAGTGCCAGGTCCTTCAAGTGAGTTCATGGTGTGCATTGATGCATCATTCAAGGGTGTGGGGGCAGTTCTTATGTAGGAGAGACGATTGATTGCATATGAGTCCTGAAAGCTCAAGGATCATGAGCTAAACTACCCCACCTACGATTTGGAGCTAGTGGCGGTTGTGCATGCGCTTGTGCACTGGAGACATTTTCTTTTCAGCCACAGGTTTGAGTTGCATAGCAATCATCGCAGCTTGCATTATATCTTTTCTCAGTCAAACCTAAATGCACGACAACGTAATTTGATGGAGTTTTTGTGTGAGTATGATTTTGATGTTCATTGCATCAAGGGGAAGGAGAATGTGCTTGTGGATTCCTTGAGTAGGAGAAGGCATTAGATCTTTTTTGTCACTTGGAGTGGATTTACGTAGCCGTATTCTAGAGGCTTTACCTAGTGACACTTGGTATCAGGAGGTTAGAGTGGAGATTGAGTCCAGACGTACCCTTGCAGGACGATTTTCAGGTTTCTCTATGGAGTTAGATGGACTATTGCGGCACCGTTGGTGTATTTATGTGTCGATGTCTGGTGATCTTGATTCATTGGTATTTTCTAAGGTGCATCATGTGTCGTATTCCACACATCCTGGCGTCAAGAAGATGCATTTCGACCTTAGACAGTTGTACTTTTAGGCAGGGATGAGGCGTGATGTTGCTGATTTTGTGGCTAGATGTCTTGAGTGTCAGAGAGTGAAGATAGAGCGTCAGCATCTGATAGGTATTTTTCAGCCACATTACATTCCTGAGTGGAAGTGGGACATTATATCTATTGATTTTATTATTGGGTTACCTATGTATTCGCATTGTCCTGATGCTATTATGGTTACTGTGGACAATTTGTCCAAGGTGGCTTATTTTTCACCCATGAGAGATTCGTATATTGTTGCTTCGGTAGCACATGTGTTCATGGAGGATATAGTTTGGTTGTATGTGATACCGTTTGGTTGTTTGCGATACCTCGCAGGATTATTTTGGATAGAGATCTAGTGTTTATTTTTGCATTGTGGAAATCTCTCCAACATGCTTTGGGCACTTAGCTCAATTTTAGTTCATCATATCACCTTGAGACCAATGGTCAAACGAAGTGGGTGAATCAGGTTCTTGAGGACATGCTTCGCTTGTATGTGATGGATCAACAGTCGGGGTGGGAGGATTATTTGTACCTAGTTGAGTTTGTATATAATAATGAGTACCATAGTTCTCTTGGCATGTCACATTTTTAGGCCTTATATGGTCGACCATGTCATACACCCTTGAGTCGGAATTGTTTGGAGCATTGTGTTGTATAGGGTCCTGAAATGCTTCAGGATATGGAGCAGCAGGTGGTGTGTATTAGAGAACATTTGGTTACTTCTTAGGATCGGTAGAAGAAGTATGTTAATGCCCATAGATTAGACTGTCACTTCTCTATAGGTGACCGTGTGTTTTTGTGAGTTAGACCGAAGAAGAGCACCATCTGTTATGAGAAAGGTTCTAAGTTAGTGCCGCGTTTGGTTGGACCTTTTGAAATCCTTGAGAGGATTGGTCATGTTCCCTATTGCTTTGCATTTTCACCTAGCCTATCATGCATCCATGATATTATTCATGTTTCTATGTTGAGAAAGATATTCCCGATGTGACCCATGTTCTTGATTGGAGTGTTTTGTAGGTAGACATACAAATTTCTTTGGAGCCCATTCGCATTCTTCAACATCAAAGGTTGGCCCTCAGGGGTTGAGACATAGAGCAGGTAAGGGTCCAATTGGACCAAAGTGATGATAATTCTTCTACTTGGGAGGATGTTTTGCGGTTGAGAGTTTTGTACCCCTATCTTTTTGTAGGCTTCCAGAAGTAAGCCTATGCTTAGGGGGAGGAAGTAGTGCCTGTTGTGGTTGCATTTTTTTCCATGTTATTTTGGTATGAGATATACTCTAGTTATGTTACTGTGATTATCTGTATGATGAGATGCATTCGATGACAATACTTTATTTTGCTTGCCAGTATCTTAGTTGTGATAGATGGTTAGATTATGTTGTTGTTTATAGTTTTGATCATATCTGCATGATGATGCTATTGATGTGACATGATGTCTTATGATGATATATGGTGTATATTGCTTTGAGAAACAATGGACTATTATATTGATGATTATATCTTATTTCTCTATAATATGGTGCCTCATATGTTGTTGGATATTTCAGTATTTACTTTCATTGATACATGCTCGTGTTGTCATGATTGATTATTTGATGCTTATATTTAAATGTGTTAAATGTAAATGCAATGGTTATCTAAATGAATTAATGTTTACTATTCACTCATGCAATTGATATGTATTATCCTTAATGTGTTTGTACGAAGTGAGACGAAGTAATAGTTACCCCTTTTGTGAGGTCCACACAATGTCTTGTTCTCCTTCGTTGTTTGATCATTATATGTTGTACTTCGGCTACTATACTGTAAACAACTACACTTGATGTTTGTGAGTTTCAATGAACAGGTACCAGACACATTCTGCCTGAGTTGCAAGATTTGAGTGTGTCTATGTCCCCGACAATGGCACATGAGATAGTATTATCAGTCCTTCATCTTGAGCCAATATCGTCCCTATATGGATGACGTATCTGTAATTGGTATATTATTCCCTCTGGTACGTGTTGGTAAATCTGGATTCATTATGCATACTGTGTTAGACCCATGAGCGTGTTTGTGCATTTAGAACTCTGCAATTGTCGTGGAAAGGTTTAATTTAAATTTTTTATTTTTAATGTGATTGGGGAATTTAATATTTTATTACCGACTAATTTGTCGTAGTTGGATTCCAATTATTTGGAATTGATTTATTTGATTTTGGGGAAAAGTCAATAGTTCACTTAAAATAATTAAGTGACAAGTCACTTTGAAAAGTGTTTTTTATGTGGAAAAGTAAGTTCTTTTGAGACACTTCTCACTGTTGGTTTTTATGGAAATTTCGATTTTGCTCCAAACTTGATTGGAGAAAAACCGCACTTTTGTTCATTGTGACTGACTGAGTTGTCAGATCTTGGGGGGTAGCAGCTCGTTGGAATTGTGTTGTTAATACCTTTGTTTGTGTGGAACAACTTTTGGATTCAACAAGGAATTTATTTATTCCTCACTCATTCAGGGTTCTCCTTTGGCTACGAGGCATGACCTTCGTTATTTAATTCATGTATCCATTGTTTGAGCTATTTCTTGTTTTCTTTTGCTTCGTGGGTTGAGAGTTAGTACTGCACTTTCTTGGAGCTTTCAGATGCCTAGTTGACTCCCTACGAGTAACTGAGGTTTTCATTGATAGTTTTTATACTATTATGCTGCTCAAATTTTTGTGTCTAGAAATAAGTTTTTATTGCATTTATGGGTTGTTGGGTGCCTAAGGGCAAATGGGTTTTTGTTTCATAGCTTTCTGTCAAATTCGTACTCCTAGCAAAGTAGCCGGTTAAGTGTGTCGTAAGCACTTTGTATTTTCTTCCTTTGTAGTTTTCACTCAATGCTTTTTTATTGTATTTGGAGTACATGATACCGGTTTTTTATACCGTATCACAAGAACATTGAGTGTGCCTTGTCGGGATCCAAGAGATCCGTGCTCTTGGTTTGAGACCAATCGAGCTTACCATTCTTATTGTTGACTTTGAGAGTCGTGTGGTTTTGGTGACTTGAGAGTCCCTCCTCGCATTGTGTGTGTATGCATAGTTGCATTGTACCTCATTATAGAATGAGATGGTTTATTGCTTGGGTAGAGGTGTGGAGTGGATTCTTACGTGTACCTCGACTTGTAAGTGGATGACATAGTCCACGTGAAGAAGTTATTAATAAGAGATAACATAACAAACCATTTTGGGGTAAAACATATTAATAAGAATTATTGACTACCTGGCCAACCAAGGGTGTTGATAGAAGGTATGTCAGTGTCTGGCCGTCTGAGGACGTAGATAGAAGACATCGTATCGGGCCACCCGAGGGTGTTGATCAAAGATACATTCCGAGTCTGGCCATCTACGGACATTGATCAAAGACTCGACGCTACTTGGGCTATTGTTGTTAGACCTGAGATCATATTACTGAGAGGGGGGTGAATCGGTAATCTACCAAATAAACCAACATTTCAATCACTTAAACTTTAATCACCATTCACAAGATTAACCTTAATAGCAGCAAATGAAAATCATAAGCATCCAAGATCATCCACAAATTTGACACAGATTTATCTCATGGAAACCCAAACATGAGAAAAACAAAGGTGGGGAATAGTACCCACTAAATGATGTACTCTTATGAAGTACGCCTTGTGAGGAGCTTAACCCTGTTAGGAGTGTACAATAGCACTGTTAGGTGCTACCCGGTTAAGGGATTTACCTTAGCCCTGTTAGAACCTTTACCCTGTTAAGAGTAGTTTTGTTAGAGGACTTAAAATACAAGCTAATGTGTCACCTTGTTAGAGGATTTACAATGAAGATCTGTTAGGATCTATCCTATTAAAAGATTTCAACTGTTGTAACTATTAGGGAACAACAACAATAACAATGATCTGCAAAATAGCACTACCTCTGCTTGATCAAATCCACTGAAGCACACAATCTCTTCTGAGCATACTTAACTCTTCCCTGGCTTGATCGCAACATGTCCCTTACACCGCACTTGCACAACACACGATCAACACACTTTGCATTCAACTTCAACCATTATATAATGAACTATTAAGTGCATTACCTTAATCAAACCCTAAAATGAAATTACAAAGCATCCTGCTCAAATCCAACGCATCAAACAACAAAATTAAATATACAAAACATATTTCCAAGACAGCGTCGGCCTACACAATGATTTATATATAAAATTGACTCAAAGAGTCAAACACGTTTTGACCATACTCAAACTTCCTGTAGAATCTTCTTCACAAATAACATCAAACAATATGATGCCAGATCATCACCTACAATCATGAATACACGTCACCAAATCGTGAATCATTCGTCGTTAATCACCGCCGCATCGATATCGATCACCGATACAAGATCTGCCATCAGTAGCACAAGAACACAAACACTTAACATGTTGAATAACATTGTCTCTGCTCACCGATCACTTATCCTTTTCACTGTTCACTCAAAGTAACTGTGATTGCAACTGTAGCATCTGAACACTGTTGACCACCATATCATGTGACCGCGCCACAAGATACATCAGAGATTTGACAAGACATTCAAATCATCTATCACCAATCATTAATTGTTCTAGCAGTTGTATTGTTTTACACCATTCGATTACAACTCACATAAACTTACTTCAGCAGTAGCGGTCATGCATTTGACATCCAGAGACATACCTAAGTCTCCCCTAAAGATAGCAACCACTGAAAGTCATTGAAACTCGTCATTCATTACAAATATGCTTAGCAACATAATAAGAACACAAAGTCAATAGTTGACATCAATGACAATATAATATATGATCATCCTATAATCAAATCACTATGTCATCACCAAAACACACTTACCATCATTGCATCAGATATGCCAACAATTGTGAGCCAAGTAATGACACTCCAATCTAGAGTCCCTACATTTCAGCCTTGATAGCTTTGAGTAGTGACCTTGACCTACTTGCATTGTGTTGGTACTCAGACTGTGACATGGTCCTTGAGTGTTGCAAATGTTTGGCGTGAGTGTTAGCTTTCTTTGGTGTGTGTGGTTACCTTGTGATTGTGGTTGGGTTATTGTCTTTGCGAGCGTGGTGGGGTGGGCCTGAGGGTTCCACATGGTAGGGTGGCGTTGCACTTTATCACTGCTGGGAACCGATGTACAGATGACGGCCTTCCTCCAATGACAGAGACTTCGGGCATTGAGTCCTCCATACCTTGCTTCTTCTAGCTCTCAATTGTAAGTGCATTTATCCTCTTGTTGATTATGTTCCTAGAGTAGTTTCATTTATGATTTGCACTTGATCTTTTACATGTATGGATTCTTATGCTCTTAGTGTAGATTAATTATGTGATGCTTTATGTATCGAGTGAGCTTTGCTTCGATTTGAGTGTATTCGGTACTCCGCGATGTGGAGCAAGCTTGTATCTTATATCGTATGTTGGTGGTGGCAAGCCTACCCAGTCGTGGTGTTGAGAAAACCCCTATAATTTAGTTATTTTCCCTCTTTTTATGATTTTTGGGGCAGTCTTGCGCATTGACTTTCCAAAACAGCACATTGATCCTTCAAAACAATGCATTGAATCTGTGAAACAATGCATAGAGCACCCAAAACAACACAGAGAGTAAATAACGACACATTGAGTAGTATGCAGAGTGGCGCATTGAACTTCTGTTTCAACACATGAGTTTCAGCGCATGCCGAACAATGGGCACTTCTTGAGGGTTTGTTCAAAAAGCAATTTTACTTTTGGATACCCTTCCCCTAGATGTTTTCCATGTTTTCACAGTCGAAATTCAATATCATTCCATTATGATTATGAGCATTTCCCTTGTTGTAGGCTTAATTGCATTTGTGTTATTGTATTGTCACGAGGATGATTTAGTCTCTTTAGGTATCGATCGTTGACGATGGTCCGGTCTTGATTTGTGAGGGTCGTGGACACATTCCGGACTCTAATGTGATGGCTAGAACGCGGCTTCTCCGTTCTTGCGATGTATTTAGTTTGGTCATGGTACCTTAGAAAGTGATTGAGTCTTCCGCTTGTGCACAATCATTTGAGGATCGTCAATGTTGTCCTTTACTTTTCATTATGTTGGTTGGTTAGTTTGCACTTATAAATGATGTTATATCTTCTTGTAAAAAAATTGTTAATTGATTATTTGTTCCAAGGGTTCCTTGTCGGGGCATTACATGTATTGTAATCAATGAAGATCAATCACGACAAGCATTCTACAAAGGGTTTTGTTTCCATTTATGTTCAATATTTCATCAAATGAGGTGTACAACCTTGCCCTCCTGCAAATTCAACCTTATAACCTCTAGTTCAAAGTACAGACATCTTGATTTGGCCAACAAAAGTCAAATAAAATACTAAACTACACCTCAACTAATAACGCATTCGAATGAAACAATCTTTTGTACTAGAATATCTATTGGAAAACTGCATTTAACCTCTCAAATTTGCCTTTGGATGGAAATCTAAAAATAACCATTACACATAATTCATACAAAACGTATACACTAAAGTCTCTAATAATAACAGCTTCCTAATCAATAAAAGGCGGGCCTCTTTACTTAATTCTTTTGTTTATATTCATAATTTATATTACCAAATCAGTGCATAGTTTCCTACAAAAGGCGGGCCTCTTTACTTAATTCTTTTGTTTATATTCATAATTTATATTACCAAATCAGTGCATAGTTTCCTACAAGCATATTTATTGAATTTCAAGCAAGAAGCAATATCTCTTTTATGAAGCTTCCCTCTTTCCATAGATGGCTCCTCTTAAAACAAATTGTAAACTCCGCTCCTAAGCATTTCTGAGTCACGTGATAATACCCACCTAACCTTTTAATACAAAAGGTTTATTGTGTAACGTTGACCAAAAATTAGATGATAGTGCTAAAATCCTTCCAAACATTTTTACAACTGAAGATCCGTATCCATAGAAGAGGTAGAAAGATTGTTAGGCCTCGCATGGCCATAAAATCAAATGTTTAAAGCACAATTACCGACAAATAAGGAAAGTAAAGCACAACAAATTCAATTATAATTACTTCAGAGTGTTGGGAATTCTCTCTAATTACACTATTAAATTAAATGCAATATTGTCTGTTTTACAAAATTCGCAGTTACCTTTTGCTATAATGAAGCATAACTTACCTAGATTATGTCCGACCAGTCTCAGGCTGACATGGTAAAATAAAACTGCATTTAACGTTTACCTCTTGGTGCTTGCACGGTTTAATCAGATCAGATGTTCTTTTCTATGCGATCTATTAAGTGAACAAGTCTTGCCTTCAGACTCTCTGTCAGGACTTAGCATTCAGGATTTCTTTCTACTGCAATTTGTTTGCTGCCGATCTAACAAAATTGAGTTCAAACTACAGTTTTGAATTATAACTCTACCATCCCAATGCTGCCTAGTGATTGATATTAAGTATTCACTTATTTTGTTTGCTGCTGATCTAACAAAATTGAGTTCAAACTACAGTTTTGAATTATAACTCTACCATCCCAATGCTAGCCTAGTGATTGATATTAAGTATTCACTTACTCAACTATATCGAAGTTTGTTGGGCATCCATTCTCAACCAGAAAGGTCAAACAAACCTTTCCTAGTCCCACAAAAATGGAAAAAAAAATACATAACAGGTTTCACAGATTATATTCTAATTAGGGTGCTGTACAAAGAAGTGTTGAACTTAGAAGTGGTCAGCATGTTTCTACATAACTAGTAAGGCCTTCCCCTATTTTAGTCTCCAAAGAACTATTTCATCCTAATGATGGATACTGAATTATGACCCGAAACATTGATGATAAAAAAGATTGCACAGTTAAATCCAGAAATTTATCAAACCAACTTATGATCTGTTTATGATGGAATCCCCAAACCATCAATGGTTCTATCTGTCATCAAAGCAAAAATATAACTCGTGTACATGTTTAGTACCTCTCGAATCTCCTTACAAATAATAGCTGACAAACAATATGTGCTCTCAAGGGTACTATTGACTGCAATATCATGATGTGAACTAAAAGATTGAAGATTGCCTCAATATAACGTTCTCAACCAAAATGTTTCCAAGTATTTTGATACTTCTGAACATAAAAATTACTCTTCCGCTACAAACCCTACCTACATATCTACACACTTTTGCAGTCAAATAACTCAAAAGCAAAGCCGTTAATCACTTTGGATTTCTAAGAACAATAATCACAGAATCTCCACGTAGGAACATTTTGCTAATGAATCTATCCTTGTTGACAGGCTGCGCCTTCTTCTTCCCTTTCCCTGTCTTCGGCACCTGTACACATATCATTGAATCAAAATAAGTGCTTTTAAATGCAAGGAGCAATCTGTAAACTTCCCTGTCAATATATGCATCGATGCAATGTCTACAAGTTCAAGAAGACGAAGCATATTCACCAACCTCTGTCCACATTTCTTTAACATTCTCCAGAACCATGTTGCAATGCCTGTCAAAGGCTCTAACTCGTCCAAGAAGTTTCTTGTTGTTTCTACAGTTTATCAGAACCTGTGGTACAAAAAGGAGACAATTTATTCATGTTAAGTCAAGTTTGCAGACATAAACCATAACTGTAAATGCAAGTTTAAACTGAAAAAAACATCTTTCAATTAAAATCATCTTTTAATTGTTTCCACAATAAACACACATCCTACCTGTGTGTTGTTTTTCACACTCATCATAAGGACAGAAAGAGGGCCAGTGTTGAATTCCTCCTCCTCCGTCTTCTCTGGCTGAAACAATGTGTACAAAGAACCATAACATTCAATAAAGTCTCAATGCAGCAGAAAAAATTTGATGAGTATCATTACATTATGGATTCTAATCTATCACTAGTACTCGTGGCTTATTCCAAAAATACAACATGATATGCTTCTGAAGCTCTGTGAAAGCAGTTTCCAAATATTGCAAGACTTCTAATATAATATCATGCACAGTATCACTCAAGATGAGATACTTCCTACAATACAATATAATGTTAGAAAAAATATCCCAAACAAAAGTAGATCTGTCACTAAAACTGAAAATTGATGCGACTTTCATGCACAATTTGCACAAAGGAATAACAACTTGATTAGTTTGTACTCCAAGGAAGAGATCATAGTTAATCTATGTGAAGTATGGCCTGCTAGCTTGCACGTGTGGCAATATGTTTATATCTGTCTCTCCAACATTTAAGGATGGAGAGTATGGGACACAACTATGCTGTTTGCCCAAGGAAGCCTGAATACAAAACACACACAAAGAACACCATAAAACTTTTTTTTTGTAACTTGTGACCATTATTTTGAGTGTTGAATGTCAATTAACATTCTGAAGAGCTGAAATTCAAATATCTCTCAGAATTTCTAGGACAGGAGGACATGGGTTCACATTTCTGGGACGGCAAAACAAATTTGTGCGTGTGTACACACACGTAAATGAGAAAATCATTAAAAACATATTTTACAGCTTTTCGTTTATATATAAAAATGTAAACATCATTAAACATTCTAAAGAGCTGAAAGTTAACTAAAAATAGCATCTATGACAATAAACATTCAAATTGACCATTGAAAGTCAAATTCAAAAAGTCAGGAACACTGATATACAGTTAAAATTTTATGAAACTAAGTATCTGATCATTATCATTGTCATGAAAATAAGTATTCAAAAATACCCTTTTCTTTTTTCAGTTTTAAAAATATGAGGGAGTTAAAGAAATAATAGGCACAGCCTAGAAGGACCCTCATGAAACACAAGCTTTATTTAGCCGATAGATTATTAGTTTGAACTTTTCCTCCCGGAAAGTTGTCTAATGCCAGAAGATTGTCTCACGCGGCCGGAAAGTTGTCCAACTCCGGTGGATGGAATGTGAGAAGTTGCTGGAGCAGGGAGACTGGGGCGATTGTGTGATTCTGTTGCCGGGATTTTGCGTCTCGCCTGAATGTTGTCTCACACCGCCGGGAATTTGTAGTTCACGGTTGGGGGAGGAGGTTTGGTGCAGTAAAAATTTAAAAATGAAGTGTAATAGGCACAGCCTATAAGGATCCTCATGAAACACAAGCTTTATATAGCCGATAGATTATTAGTTTGAACTTTTCATCCCAGAAAGTTGTCTAATGCCAGAAAATTGTCTCACGCGGCCGGAAAGTTGTCCAATTCTGGTGGACGGAATGAAGTTGCTGGAGCAGGGAGAGTGGGGCGATTGTGTGATTCTGTTGCCGGGATTTTGCGTCTCGCCTGAATGTTGTCTCACGCCACCGGAAATTTGTAGTTCACGGTTGGGGGAGGAGGTTCGGTGCAGTAAAAAATGAAGTGCAATTTAATTGTCTCCGTGGTAGGTCAGAGTTAATTAAGAGGCGCGTACGATTGACAACAGAGGTTTTCTTGGGTGAGTGGAACAAGGTAGATGGGGCAGAGTTGGAAATGACGTGCGGTTTAATTGAGCTTTGATTGTGTCGTTGAGTCATTTGTTTTAGGTGTGGTATTGATCGATAATATTCTGCAATTATTGTTGTTGCTTTTAGTTGCAACAATGCTCGCTTCAGAGATGCTTAATGAGAGGTAGAGCAGTTCTTTTGGGGGATCGCAGGTAAACAGTGTATTTTTAATGTTATTAGTTATGGATTGGTGGTTGAATGCTAAAAGGATTGATTCTGTCGATTGCTTGGTTGTCGTTTACTTATTTTGTTTTTGCTTATGTTTGTATATTGTTTGGTGGGTAGAGGTAAAATTCTATGGAATGTGTGGATGTCCATTCTGGTGCAGGACATTATTTTGGTTTAGTTTCCACTAGTTTTGGATTTTTATTGATGTTTATTTCCATGCAGAGAAGAACTATGTATGTCGATGTTTGGGCGCTTTGAAGGGGTCGGAGAGCCAGGGGCATCCGAGCTAGAATAGATAATTAGTTTATGCTCGGATCTTTGGGTCATACGTACTCTTTTTGTGCATGAAAATTGGCCAGTATCGCCGACTTGAATTGGACGGTGTCAATTTATGGAAAGTACGCGGTTTTCTATCGGGTGAAGTTAGTGTGAAGAATAATGTTGGGTAAGCTATTTATTGAATTGTGCTTTGCTTTCTCAGTTGTGATGTTCGTGTATTTAATTTATTGTCGACTACAGTATGGTAGTGTGGGACAGCTTCATTTGTGGGTATTGTCTGATGAGCGATTGTTTTGGATAGCGACGTCGGCTATGGGGGTGTATGCATGGAAAGAGTACGCATATAAATGCCGCAGTGTTTGGATAATCTGCTGTGAAGGCATTTACAGGTTCAAACTTGGTGTTTGCATTTAGACTATGTTATAATGTTTTCTGGGCACTGGTGTCATTGTTGTCTTCTCTAAATTCCAGTGTGTTTTGGTGTAGTTCTGTGCTTTTTATGTGAAAGGAAATCTGGTGGGCAGTGTTTCAGAATTTAAGTTTATCTATATTGCGGCGGTATAAGATTTAGTATTATGTCGAAGGGGTTTGCGTCTGGAGATTTTGCAGGGGAAGCAAACACTAATACTGTGAGTAGATGTATCTTATTCAGTGTTAGATGTTTGGAATAGGAAGGGCGGTATAGCCTTACGGTCGAACAGTTTTCTAGGGTGTTTATACAGGAGAAATATATAGACGTATTGGATTGTACGTTGGATCCAATGTTGTCCACTGCTTCTAGGAATAGGGGAAAGAATTTAGCTGTGAGTTTGAATTTTTGTGCTTGACATATGTTTCATTTTTTGGATCGAGAATGGTGGTGATTGGCTTAGTTAATTGATGAACAGGAGAGTCAAGAAAATACAGAAGTGGCAGTGATCTCTAAGGAGTCTGTCCAAGCAGGGGTTGGAAGTATTGTATGCTTTTATTTGCATATGCTTACATTCGATTTTTTATTTTAACTGGTGAATGAATTTGTAACCGTTTGTCAAGGTGATTAGTTTGTATAACTGATTTTGAGATGTTGTGTTGGAACAGGACACTTGTGGCGGGTCTATCGGAGCCGGGGCCGGAAATTCTGAGCTCTTATTTCCATTACCCTAATATCTGTTTCAATTTTAATTTTAATTTACAATTGAAATAAGTGTCTACAAGGAAGCGGGAATGTGTAAATGGGCTGACAATTGTTGTCTAGTTTTGGCATTGAAATTGAAGATTTCATTAATTTGGGTAATGTTTAAATGAAATTTGAAAAGTAATAAACATCATGGAGTCGGGTGGACGGTCATTTGTTCAACTGTCGAATGGTATGAAAGGGAGTCGTTTACTATTTGTTATGGTTGTGGGGGTTTTGTATAGTAGTCGTTTGTGTCAATAGTTGTGATTGGACGTATTTTTGAAAAGACAGTTGTTAAGCTGCGTCGGTGATCAAGTATATATCATGAGGTGAGGTGAAGGTTGGGTGTGCAGTAAGGTTAGAAACTTGTGAAATATACAAGTTAGGGGGTGTGAAGGTTGCAAAGTTGGCCGAGGGTGCAAAATAAAGCCTGCCGAGTACAAAGAGATATGTAACATGTAGTAATGGTTTGTGTTTTTTGTTACGATTGGTGCTATTTATTTTAAGCTTTGTTTGGGTCGAATGTCTCATAACAGTGACAGCTATAAATTTGACTTGGAATGGTGGCAGTTAGGGTTGAGAGAGCGTACATTCTTCAAATTGCAAATGCGTCGTCTATGGTGCAACTGTTGGTTTATCAGTGTGTTCATGTCTTATGTGGCTTTCTTCTGCCTATTGATTCTGTATTTCAAACTAGTATTGGTTGTTTCTGTGCGGTGTTGTTTGATGCATTTTTTGTGTAGGTCATTGACGTGGAGTGTAAGTTATCTGCTAATGCAATTCAATGTATAAATGGTGGAGATATTGTTTTGAAGCTCTTGCTTGAGATTTTGTCGTACAAGAAATTGGCAATGAGTGAAAGCAAGTTTGATCGATTCAAAATTGTGTTGTTTGATGGCACCTATTTGCAAGTGGGCATATTACCAAAAAAATACAGCAATCTCTTCTTTTCCGATACAGTCAAGAGATGATCGATCATTTGTTTGACGACTTATAAATGTTCGAGCATTGGTGATTCCAAGTAGGTTTTAATATTTACTATTTAATATCTGCAGTTTTCTTATGTCTGTATTTTGACTTCATGTAACCTCTATTAACTACAACTCGCTCTATCGAACATGACCATAATTGTTTTAGGCTTAGATGTCGTCTGATTCAACTGCGATGTCCTTGGAAAGCCAAAGTACTTGTTTCGGTCATAGCAAGAAGGCATGGAGTTGGACAGCGTTGTCAGCCCATCTACTCATGCGACAAAGCTTGGTATTCACGTGCGGCCAAGGGAAGCAGCTGCGAGTGAATCGATAAGTCTTGTAAAGGACCTCAACCCCTATCAAAGAAGATGGACAATCAAAGGATGTGTTACTAGCAAAAAGAAGATACATCAGTATACGTCGCATAGAGGCCCTAGACAGGTTTCCAGCTTCGATTTGATAGATGATGAAGGGACGGAAATTCAGATCGTTTGTTTTAATGACATTGCGGAGTTACACTCTGCTAGAGTGGAAGTTGGAGAGATGAATACAATTTCTAAAGGTAGTGTAAAGGATGCAAACAAACAGTATAATAGGCTAAATAGTGGTATGGAGACTATTTTGGATGAGTCATATGTTTTGAAGCATTGCTATGGTGATAAGTCTGTTAAGAGGAGTTTGTTACACTTCAGGCAATTTGAGGAAATTGCAAAATTCGAGAATGATGCAATGGTCGACATTATTGGGATTGTTGGAGAGGTGGTCGTTCTGCGCATGAGAGATTGAACAGAAGTTTATCGGAGGACTGTAAAATTGGTTGACATATTCTGTAGGGCAATTGATGTGAGTCTCTAGGGTTCAGCTTGCCAAGTAGAGGGCAAAGAGTTGGAAAGCTTAAAGCTTCGGCAAAGAGTGGTTGTGCTTGCTCTGAGGAATGGGCGTGTGGTTGAATACAGAGGTAACGTGACAATAAGAACTGTGGCATCAACAATATTAACAATAGAACCTACAATCCCTGAAGCAGAAGCCCTCAGATCTAGAGCAGAAACAGATAATAATGATATTGTTGCATCCTCGGTAATTATTGAGCGGTGCATTCAAACAGTTGGTAGGATTGTAATTGCTTATCTTTTAGAGCGTAACTTAACAATAACAGAGCCTTTCCAGGCGAAAATGAGAGCAACTGTGAAGTTCGTCAGACAAGATGATTTGTTCTATCCAGCATGTCCATTAATTTCAATGGCAAAGAATGTAAAAAAAAAGTGTTGTCATAATCCTGATGGTACATGGTTTTGCACTAGATGTGGGGTGGAAATTCCTAACTGTAAAATTGAAGCTCCAAGATCACAGCGGTGCACTTTGGGTTGTGGCTTGTGATGACATTGCAACTCAATGGTTGAAAATGTCTACTAAGGAGTTGTACATGCTACAATATGACACTAAAAGTGATGCAACTCCAGACGCAATCTTTGACTCAATTTTGCATAATACTTACGTGTTTACTCTGTTTGTGTGCAGTGATTCGTATAATTCGGAACCGAGGTTGAAAGTAACAATTGCAAGAGTAGAAAAGGTGGATTTCAAGGAGTGTGACATTTTAATTTCAAAAATATTCGAAATGACGGATGGAAAGAATGCCTAATTGTTGGCTGTCCACTTTCTGTGTCTATGCATTTGGAGATGCATGCGATTGTTGCTTTTTATGTCCTAAATTTAAAACTATACGTCCTGGGGGGCTATTTATTTAATTTGAAAATATTATGTCGTTTGTTGAAAGACGATTAGTTATGTTTGAATATATATATATATATATATATATATATATATATTGTGAATGGACAATGGTAATTTCAGCAACTTTGGATGGCTGCCTTTGAGAGGGATATTAAAGCAAGTTATGTTTAATGTTATCATTAATTGTAAGCTTTGTGTGCTTTGTGTTTTTAATATTGTCCAAAGTTCTTTGTGTTCTTTGTATTTAGTGCACTGGAACTGAAAATGTAGTTTCAAGTTGAGACTATATTGTGACCGTACTGCCGATTCTAGAAAATGTGAAATTTCAATGTGTCTGAAGTTAATAAAATGACTTAATCATTATATTGTTTGCAATATAATGCAAGTTTGCAACTGTATTTATTAGTTCAGTGGTACTTGCATTACGGGAGTAGTTTTAGGACTTTGTGTTTTGTGTAGTTGGTAGGTCGTAGAAAATCAGCACCTATGTTCTTGTCATTAAAAATATCCTTGTGTTACATAGGTATTGTATGATTTAATCCCGCTATTCCGAGAAAGAAACTTGAGACAACTGTAAATAAAAAAATTGAATACGTCTGCGAAGTTAATAAAAAGATTGAAACAGCATGTTGTTTTGGAAATAATGGTACTTTTCAACAGTCTTTTGAGTAAAAAATTATCCAAGTTTCCAACAGTAATTTTCAGTTAAGTGGTGGGTGCATTACGAAAGTAGTTTGAGGACTTTGTGTTTTTTGTAGTCGCTAGGTGGCAAGAAATAAAATGAGTGAAATATCATGTTTTTGAAATTATGGTAGTTTTCAATGGTCTTTTAAGTCAAACGTTGGTCGGAATAGAAAAGCACTTTTACAACGTTATCTTCAAGTAGTCGGTGGGTCGCACAAAAACGGGCGTCGTGTCGATTCTAACAAGTGTAAAATTTGAATACATGTCTAAAGTTAATAAAATGACTAAATCATTGTATTGTTTGCAAAATAATGCAAGTTTTCAACGGTATTTTTACTTAAGCGGTGGTTGTGTTATGAAAGTACTTTGAGGACTTCGTGTTTTGGTAGTTGGTAGGTCGCAGAAAATGAGTACCTTTGTTCTCGTCGCTATTGCAAAAAGGGCGGTTGAGCCGACTGCAAACCAAAAATTTGAATGTGTGCGAGATATATAAAATGAGTGAAACGTGTTGTTTGGGAAATAATGGTCATTTCCAACGGTGTTTTAGTCAAATGTTGGTCAGAACACGAAAGCACTTTTAGAACTTTATGTCTATGCAGTCAGGGAATCGTAGGAAATCAAAACCTCTATAATGCTTGTTACAAACGGCTTTTTACACTTACAATGTTATGTGTCTGTAGTTGGTGGGTGAGAAAAAAGCAGAATCTTGTTCATTATCGCTTCAAATATCCTCCTGTGTTATATAGGTATGCATGTATGTTGCATTGTATTTCAAGTTGTTAACTTTTACAACTTTCTTCTTCCTTTCAATTTCATAGTTTTACAAGTCGCCAAGACAGAGATTATCGGAACATTGGGAAATTTTGGAGTTCTTGTTCTCATCGTCCCTTGGAAAAGAATTGGAGGTTTGTCGTTGTCGTCCGTAGGGTTTGAGAATTCAATAGATCACCGTCTGGCCAACCTTGCGTGTTGATACATTTGAGAATTTGCCAATATGGTTTATTAATTGAATTGAACACTTTCATTGCAGAGCCAAGGACAGAATGCAGTGATGGAAGCGATCAGTAGTAGAGAACGAAGCCGATTGTATTACACGCAACACAAGGATAAAATATCTGCTAGACGTTGTCTTCAACAATGAAATCAAAAAATAGAGTGATCTGTAGAAAAATCAACGCAAATAAAAGAAATGGCACTTCAACACTTGTAAAGAACAATCTGCACAGGTTCAAGGAAATAAACAAAGTCGTCTATATTATGCTAGGCACAAGGAAGATATATCTGGCAGCCGGCTTATTCGGCGATTAAACGAAACAGTGTAGAGATGTGCAGGAACAACAATGCAAACAATAAAACACAATCTATATATTCCTCTGACAGACAATTAAGACACTTTGAAGGCAATGATGTTGACAATTCATCGATGTCTATAGATGGGGACCTTGGAAGTGGAGACCGAGTTATCTCTCACGGAGATATTTTAACACCTGAGTGCCTTCTTTCCATGAAAGAATTCTGACCCAAAATTGATGTGTTAGCTAATATTAAAACATGCAAGATATGCAAAGAAAGTTATACTAGAATGTGTATTCAAATGAATATTGAGGACATCATATGTTGTAGATGTTTTGCTAGAAAAGGTGTGCATCATTTCTCTGCAACAAATAGGTTAGATCCAGGTGAAAAACCGAGTGTTCTGAAGAAATTGACCCAAGTAGAAGAGATGCCTATAGCTAGAGTCAACCCAATTTTGCAAGTTACCCATGCAAGAGGCGGCCAGTCTAAATATACCAGGCATACAATAAGCTTTCCGCGGGATATATCAAGTATTACTTCTATTTTGCCTCGGTGTTTGGAAACGCTTGATATTGTCATTGTGTGCAGGCAGAATATGGAGGGGAGGAGTTATGATTGTTATGTAAATAGACAAAATGTTCTAGATGCGCTGCGATACAAAATTGGTAACGATCCATATTATAGGGATGTAAGTATTGACATGGATGTCGTTAACGTGTTGTTTGTCAAAACCACAGACATCAACTTTGTTGCATCACGTGGCCTCTGATTCCATCCCTGAAATGGAAATTACTGAAAAGTCCAACGAGGAGAATGATTTTATTAATTCTTCATCATTCACACCCAAGATACCCAATAAATAACGTGAATTAGAAACCATAAAAGATATTCTATGTATAAAGAAAAATGATTCGCCTGTCATTCCATGGCCAAAAATTAATAACAGGCCAATAAATGAATATAATACGGAGGGCCTATTAGATATGGCATTCCCTACATTGTTCTCAAATGGCACTGCACTTCCTCTGTAATAGAGACACAAAGAGGTAGAAATGCATAAATATGCTTTGCATTTGCTACGGTCCCATGGTTTGGGAAACATGTGCAGTTTCAATATTTTATCTACAATGTGATAATGAGACATCGTAATCAATAGACAACGACAGTGTTCATGAAAGCGAATTTCCATGATAAAATACCACAAACCTTAGATGCCTTGTGCCAGCACCTTGAAAATGTTCCTGATAGTCAATTGGCAAACCAACTTATGCACTTTGGAGCCTCATTGCGGGGATCAAGACCATATTGGAAGAAATCACTAATGAACTTGACAGGCTTGGTGCATCAATTAGGGACCCCAACATTATTCTTCACAGTAAGCTTAGCTGATATGAAATGGTCAGGTGTGAGAAATTTATTTCCATGCAATTTGGCAAGAAGTTCCCAATATTCAAGAAAACAGTTTGTACAAAACGTTGTGCACAATCCACATATAACTCCATTATATCTTCATCAAAGATTTACAATCTTTCACAGAGAAGTCCTTGTAAAGCTACAGCATGCAACATATTGTTGGTATAGATACAAGTGGCAGCATCGAGGTTCACCTCAAATCCATGGTTTAATATGGCTTCCAAATGCCCCCAACATGGATACTATTGGCTGCAAGAATGAAGATGAAGTTGGCAAAGCTAAAAGTTAGTTTGATAAATATGTTTTAGCATGGAATCCACGTTCCCACACTGATAGAGCTAACCGATTGCATTCTACTAGAGCAGATGATCCGTGTATGCTCCAAACTGCTCAGATATTGTCAATGGATCGCCTCTTCACTTATGAACAGATTGTAAATACTGTGCAGTGGCATATGAAAGGCACGGAATATACCTGCTTGAGGAGAAAAGGGACAAGTGTCGAATGTTGGTACAAGGCACCATGGTTGGAACAATTAACCTCTACCTTAACATGTGACATCAATCAAACCGTATACTACAAGCCCGCAAGAAATGGCGACTACCTTAATATTCAGAATCCTCAAACGCTTGCAATATGGAGAGCTAATGTTAATTGTCAACCAATTGTTTCCAGGAGACTTGTGCTCAAATACATTTCAAAATATGTGACAAAGTCGGAGAAGAGATCAGAGAGCTACACTGCACTATTAGATAGATTGGCACGTTTGACGATAACTAATGACAATTCGTTGCTAGCATACTAGAAATTCATGATGGGATTTATTGTCGATTGTGACATTGGAGCACAGGAGACATGTAATATGTTGCAGAAATTACCCCTAGTGATTTGCAGTGGAAATTTCTTTTCCCTGAATGTTGGTAAAAAGTTTTTGCATCAGATAAGTAAACCGATAAATGAAGAGGAGCTTGATAGCACTAACATCCATTTATGTATGCAACGACCAGCAGAGCTGGAGTTTCTCTCTCTAATTGAATCAACTTAGTTGTATTCATTTAGCCCTCGATGCAGGAACAATAAGTGGCAAAAAAGAAAAGAAAAGACAATTCTTAATGTCTATTCACAATTCTACAATATTCCTTATGAAAACAACGATAACTTTGAGGCTTTTTGTTGGAGTGAATTATTACCGTACAAACCTTTCCACAATATTTTGACAGATATAGGCAACACAAAACAAGATATAATCAGAAACTGGAAAATACAAGGAAAAATTATATTTCTTGGCATATTAATAGATTTCCAAATGCCGCAACAGTGGAAGAAAATGATGTGAGTGATGATGATAATGATCAATATGAAAATGGGACAGAGTTATATGAATGGGAATTACTATCCTAGATGGGTGCCAGTACTAAGTTCAATATAAGTGAACTTGAGGTCTTAGGGAGACGAGATTTTGATCTTAATTATCCATGGAATAGAAGAACCATTCCTGATATATTAGATGAACATGTTGTGTAGTTTATATCCAAAGCTAGGTTGGAAAATAGTAGAATTTGTTGTCATTCAATTAATACACATCAATTACCAACTTGCTCCCAGACGACAACTTGCACTGAACATTATTATTGACCATTATAGGGACGTCCTAGAAAAGGATCCTCTACATATGATTATTCAAGGCACCACAAGAACAGGGAAATCATACTCAACACATTGTATTAGAAAATCTATAAACATAACAACTAATGATTAAAAAACCTTTGCTTGCCCTTGCACTTACGGGTGTTGCATCTTATAATATACAAGCCACAACAATCCATGCATGTCTTTGATTACCTATAAAGGCAATGATACCTTTGCAAGGTCAGTCCTTAACAACACTGCAAGAAGATTTCAAACATGTAAAATACATATTAATAGATGAAATGAGCTTCCTAGGACCAAAATTGTTGTTAAAGATAGATAATCAATTGCGCAAGGCATTTCCTGACAAACAACGTATAGCTTTCAGAGGGGTCTCCATTATTCTTGTAGGTGATCTAGGGCAGTTGCCACTAGTGATGGATAAGCCTCTCTATGCATCCCATTCTACAGCTCTCGTTCTTTGGCAAAGTTTCACTATTATAATAACGCTATATATTGTTTTCCGTCAACAAGCTCAAAGTGATTCCCAACAAAATTTTCAGCGCATTTTGCATAATTTAAGAAATGCGAATGCATTTCAAGATGACTGGGAGATTCTAATGAGACAAACGAATAAAATGTTAAATCCTCAACAAATAGAAGATTTTGATCTGGCCACACATTTATTTGCTACCAATGATCGGGCCCGACTACACAACACAAAGATGCTTAAGTGACTAAACCTTCCAATTGCCATTAGTTGTGCTCAAAATAGTAGACAAATCACAACCGGCTATGATGAAGACGGGTCTTGTACATGGATCACTTGGAGAAATAAAAGCTATTGTAAATAATTCAGATTCCTCAACACCAGATCTACCAAGTTATGTTGTTATTGAGTTTCTTAATTATATAGCGCCGGCATGGTATCTAGAAAATCCAAAGAATGTTCCCATTATTCTAGTCACCAGGGCAAATCGAAGACAACTCCCATTAATTATGGCATAGGGTATTTCAATACACAAATCTCAAAGACTTACATTAAACAAAGCAACTGTCGACATTGGTAAAAATGAAAGGCAGGGCTTGACATTTACAACTATATCAAGAGTAAAATCCATTGAAAGCCTTAGGATAGAGCCACCCTTCTCTTTTGAAAGGTATTACAAACTGAACAACAAAAAATACACAGCTATGAGAAAGCAAGAAGAGGCGCGGCTAGAACAATTGTCGTCCGACTTGCTTGCCTTGTATTCATCATCGCCAAAGACATCTAAAAACTAGGTAATTGCATTTTCATTTCCCTCTAACTGCTTACTTTAGTAAAGGCCCATTTGTTAGAACTAAAGAGGAATATGTTAGCTTGCAACTATAAATTATGCAATCTTGGTATCAGCCCTTTTCAACAGTGTCTATCTGTTGGTTTCGACTTGTTGATGTGTACAATTCTCCTAAATGTTGCTTGTTCATGTTTTGCATATGCACATGTATGTCTAAGTATAAGGACATCAATTTCGAAGAATCTACTAATATTGGACTCTCGACGAGATTATGTTAACTCCTCGGAGCTGAGCATCTATTACATCTGTAAAAGCTATTTATATTCCATTTACTATGTTTTGGCTATAGAATATGCAACAATTTGTCATGAATAATGTAAATTGTTTCATGTTAATATAAAGTATTAAGTGTTTAAGAGTCGATATTACAAAACAATTCCATGTTTGTGAGGAAATAGTAGATCATAATGGCAGCAATTTATTTTCGTCTGCATTTTATGATCAGGTCCTTGTTGACGGGTTTGTGACATGAATACCCTTGACTCGCCAACCCACCTACTTTTTGAACCTTCAGATGCTGAAACGAATAGTTCCCATTTTCCCTATATTAGGTATATTCTTATTTTTGATAATGATAATTTCAAATATTAAATAATTTCTTGCTCTCTTACTTGCATGAATTGTATGCCTCTATTAAGAAGCTATTAAATGACTGAATTAATGGATACTTTTGGTCAACATTTGGATTGTATCAAATATTTAATTTTTTGAGATGTAAGGTTATTGGGACAATGCAAAAGTATGCCACCCTTCCTGACTAATTAGATTTTGAAAGCCTATGCGATTGTGTAGACGATTTTGAAAATAAATAGTGAGCTTCGAGACTAATACTTTTTTTTATACACGACAACTACATGCTTTTGATGATACATCAACCGGTAGAAGTGTGCCCAGGTATTGGCACAAATTGCTACAGAGTGACGTTAGTCATCGCAGCCGGTATTCAATGAAGGCATAATTAATGCATAGATAAAAGGTGGCAATATTGCCCAATTTATTTCCCCTCTAGAATTTCATCGCTCAATGTGTAGACTGGCATAATGACGACACTGTTACAAAATAAAAATTTGTGTACTGTAATTATTTCCCTTACAAGTTCGTTGCAATCCATATTTGATATAGGCTTTCTATTCTCTGTAACATATTATGGCACTTCCTATTGAAGATGCACCTCCATTGGTACAACCTAATTTGAATTGGGTTCAAAGAGCGCAGCAAGACATCATTTCGCAATTGGGCACTGTTGCGTGGTGAGAAAAGGCGAGTTACACCGAATAAAGAAGGATAATTTTTGTCCTGGAAGAAGAGGAGCGACAAGCGAAGGTTCACAATCTTCTAGTTGAGAGGCAATTAATTCAAGCAAGGCACCTTATGCCTAGAGAGAATTGACTTGCTTCATACCCTTTATAGCTATTACGCGTCGGTAAGATGGTTTTCCAAGGAAATGGTGTTGCTCCTCTACTTCAGCCTTATCTCGAATATGTCGATGACCCACAAGAAGATATCCTTTCTGGACTGACTACTTTTGCCCGAAAATAAAAATGAGGCTTCCAAGAATATAAAAATCATCTTAGTGTTGGCGACAGAAGAAGAGATTGCAAAAATGTTGGATACCCAGTTTGCGATGATGGTCAAACAAAACAAAAACCCCTAATCCGTAGGCCAAGATATAGTATTAGGTTGTAGTCTATCATTCTGGTTTACTGTTAACTTACTGCTTTGCTTTGGTTTTTCAATCAATTCCTCTGAAACATAACCGTTTATGAAACAAATGTTTATGCAATTACAATGATCATAAAAAATTTGTTATGGTTCAAGCATTGTTAATGCTTCTTATGATGTGTAGTCTACTATTTTCGTTATGTTGTATTGTGATTTATTCCATAGTTTATGATAATTTTACGCGCACATTACTATGCATGTTTCATTTTGTTTCTAATACCACCAAATACAAAGTGTATGTAATTTCATGGATGTTAAAGTTACTAGATATTGGAATTTATTCCATAGTTTATGTTAATTTTATGTGCACATTACTATGCATGTTTCGTTTTGTTTGTAATACCAGCAAATACAATATGTATGTAATTTCATGGATGTTAAAGTCATTGGTTATCATATTATCTTTGTTGTACAAATTACTCTACATGTTTGGTCTTCTCTTCTATAAATTTGAGTATCATTCAATATTGTCTATGTTGGATGCACAGTGTAGGATGATGGTTAGAGGGACCACAAACCCCTGATTGGCAGGGGAGTGTGTAGTATTAGGTTGTAGTCCCTAATGTTAGTTTGTTGTTCGGTTTGAACCAATCCCTGTAATACAATGTCTGTAATTTCATGGATGTTAAACTTGTTGCATATGATATTATTAATTATGTTTAACATATAATTATTCAGGACAATAGTTCTTGGCCATTGCTACAAAGTCAAATTAAGTTTTATGTATAATTAGTACAATGGATACAACAATTTGAGATTTCTCAATTAATGAAGTATGTCAATTGAGTGAAAGTTTAAGTATTGAGTGCCAGTCCGACAATAAGCGTTATACACACCGATAACTGATCATGTAATCAGACAATTTGTAGAAAGTTGTTCACCAAACAACTTTTTGAATTGACCGAAAATTGAAGTATTGACTGACGGAAAAATACATTAAATTAAGAACACCGCAAATGTATGATTCTAAATGCTTATTATTAGTGCGGTGAATTTTGGTTTTTCTATAATGTGAACTTGTTCAAAATTAAGAGAAAACAGTATCGCATCCGATCTGTCTCAATGTTTACCATCGCTAAATCGGCAAATTTCTTACTTTTTGGATCCTTGCTATGCGTCACTAACAAGTACTGAAATTTGCCGATTTCTCGACTCCGGGCTATTTCTTGATTTTTCAGGCGTTATTACAAACAACTTGCTTGCCCAGCTCATTAATGATAGTTGGGTCTAGGAATATATGCAAGTGGGTTGCTACGATTTTTCAAATTTAATGAAAGCATTTGCGCGGCAGAAAAGCAACTAAATTTAATGTTGCCTTTTTAAACGTTGTCCCTCCTTCAAAACCTTCTTATTATTTCACAAAGCACCCCATGGACAACGGTTTTTGTCTTTCCAACCAAGCAAGAACCGCACACTTACAATAACAAGTTAACCTTCAATATTTCTTTGCATTTAATCTTTAATTCCATTAACAATAATCCTCTGTCAAGGAATTTCTCACCGTGATAAATTTAACAATTACCCTAATTTACTGCACAAATTTGCCATAAATTTCCCACCTGTTTTTTCCCTCTAAAGCACATTTCTAGGGTTTTCTCTAAGTTGTGTTGTTCTAGATCAATTGGACACCCTGGTCTGCGTCATGTCAATCGTTTTCCACAACAACCTAGCCGATGTGATTGATACCTATTTAGGAGATGTCACTCTTGCCGAAATTCTTAAAAGAATGACAAAAGAATCGGGTTCACCGATCTTCAAGAAAGTAGCCAAAAGCAGCCTTTTGGAAGCATGAGCTTTTCCAAAAGTTGTGCCTTGCCCTAAATTGATTATTCGTTGTGCTACAAACTATTGCTCTGAATCACATGAAATGTGGCTCAAATGGCTTTGTTATTGCGAAAATTGACTCTCAAGTTGTATCCCAGGCTCTCAAGTTGCCAGACTGTGAGTTATTTGTTATCATATATATTGTTGCGGGATGGGATTATATCACTGATAGAGAAGATTCATGTTGAAGTCGAATTTGTCTGGAATAGCTGAAAACTAAATTTAACGACAACTCAAACATCCTGTCAATCTTTCTAAGATACCATTTCAAACAAGAGATAGTTGACGTTATTACTTTTTTACATCGTGTTGTCGGTAGTGCTGAAGCAGAAGAACTCTCCATGGATGTGCAAATGTTTGATAATTATGCTTACTAATAATAAATACATTGACTGGACAGCCCTGAGAAGCGATAATATGCATGACCAATTGTCAAGGTACAGACACGCCGACTCTTTTCACATGTGTTCCCTCTTGATGTACATTCTTGTTGGCACATAGATTGCCTGGCCCAGTTTAAAAACCCTATAACTTCTCGCTTCAGCTGCTCCTGTTTATGAGTATTTTCCACAATTGTAGAAGAAAATTGGAATGAAGACCTATCGCATTGCCAATGACTGCTTTCTCTGGGTTGTAATTAAAAAGATTGAAGGATCGTCAGAGAAAGGGCTCTCGTCACAAGCTACAACACTTGTAATCCGATATGGCAGTTATTTTATCCAATTTGATAACTTCACTTATTTAAGAAATGGGGGTTTTGAAAATATCCCCTCTAAATTGCCCAAATATGTCTCTGATTATTTCATATTCTTAGAAGTGTGTTGTCAGATAGCAAACGTTACATTTTCATTTTCCCCATCTCACTTACACTTTTCTTGCAAGAGCAATGATGCTGCAAGGACGGCAGAAAGGATTTTATCAAAATTTAATTTGCAATTCATATGGCCCAAAAGTCATTTTGATAGCAAAGGTTTTATATGTAGAAATGTTCCCAAACGAGCATCATATTTGCACAAGGCACAACTTGAAGATTATTGGGAGGATTGTGAAGATGTTGACAAGGTACAAAATAGAGATTCCATGAGAATGACCCTTGGTCGATGATGGTTCTTTCGGCTACCTCTATTTATTCCCACGGAATTGATCGATGATGGTTTTGATTTCATGGATGCCCGTTGTGAAAATCTTCCACTTGCAGAACTTCCAAAACTGTCATGGTTGGAGAAAGATGAAATGGGTATAGCACAAAGAATTGCTCTTGTAATCACTAGAACAAGGAGATGGGTAGAAAAAAAGCGAAAGAATCTACTAATTTGTTGATGCATAAAGACACAACAAGTTCGCACCATAATACATTTGAAGGTTCTAATCCTTCACAAACCCTAACCATTTCATCCTCCACACCTAAGGAACAATATTTTCTTGTGGAGTAGATGACTACCAACCAGATCAAAGTGTGAAGCAGAATTTCATATGTTAGCAAGATGTCGCAACATCTTCGAAGACAGAGGCACATCAAGCAAGTTTTATTCATGTTTTTGTCCCTGCTGGCGACTTGCCAAGTACTGTCAAAGCTGAGCAACAGAACCAGTCTGTTATCTCACAGCAAACCAATCGACACAACCGTCCAGACACATTGTTACATAGCTGCCAATTGTCTTTGCAAACTGATTGTAATTCTCTGGAGTCCCCAATCCAACTCCCTACCAATACTGTTAACAATTCTTCTAAATACCTTGTCATTACCTGTCCCTCTTGGCCGGTGAAGGCCACCAAAAAATACAAGAGATATAGTTCACTAGTGGACACAGAAGTGGAGATTGTCGCCAAGTTGTCCGAGGATGCTTCTTAGACAAAAAAAGCCTATAGAATCTCTAGATTGGTGATCGACCAAAATTTGAATCGAACATTTCTGGAGATTGCAGACCCGATCACCAGCAAAAGCGAACATAACCTCATGGATCAAGATTTCACCTTGAACAAAGTGGATATGGGCCCTGGGCCCACCTATTGTCGAAGGTGATATTTATCACAAGGAAACGATTGTGGATACGCTAGCAAAAAGGCTTGAATCCAAGCACGAAAAGAACATTTTGCTGGAAAAACAAGTGAAAAGCTTGCTTGATTTTATCCAATCTGCCCTTCAAATCAACGATCAGTTTTTCGATCAAAATGTGAATATTCCAATTGCAAGCTTTCAACTTGAAATAATAAAGCAAATTAGGAGAAATCAAATGGTCACCTTAGCAGTGGATCGATGGGCTGAGAAACTAATCTTGGATGGGTCATCACGCATTGAGGAAAGCATGAAAATGAGCGGTGACATTTGGGAAAAGATGAAACTCTGGAATAATGCCCTGCAAACTGTAAAAACAGAACACAAGAGCTTGTCAAGCCCTGTTGTTGACTTGCAAGATGTTTCAAAAATACCTGAAGACATCAATTCGTGAAGGAATCAAAAGCAAATGATATTGAATGCACATTGTGGATAGATATGTTGGAATTGAAGCTATTGTTAGTTGAAGAATTAGATATCCAAATAAGATCAACTCTATCTGATTTCCAACATGACCTTCAATGCCTCTGAGGAAATCTCTCCATACTCGACGAAAATGTCTTTGAAGGCAATAAATTGCGTGAGAGTACCGATGCATCTGAAAGTTTCAAAGCCAAAATGGATGCAATGTTATCTGCTAAAGAAGTCAATGAAAAAACACTCTAAACATTGATTAACCTGGCAAATTGGGTTCCACGCTTCAACAATCAAGTCCATGATATCCACCCTATTCTTTTACAAAGGCACTAGAAGCTAGCCAGGTGCAAAATAAAGAACGGCATAACTAAACTCCTTGATGTAAAGTCGCTCACAACAGTTATCACAAGATACAAAGAATATACAACCAACTTCCAGCTCGACCAGGCACAAGAAAAAAATGCACCTCAAGATACACGTGGAGTACCACAGGAACGTGCAACAAGTATCATAATTGTTTAAGGTTTCTTTTATTTTTCTTAATGTTACTTTCGCGCTTGACAAGCCATGATTATTTGGCATTGCAGTATTAACTTTGTAATGGTAAACTGCAACATGTATCTGTACAGGAAGTACAGGGGAATGAAGTCACACAGTTGCCATATGTAGTAAAGACGAAACTTGATGAGAAAATGGTGTTATGAATAAATACTTAGTTCATGTTTTTAATTGCTTGGTTTCTGCGGTTCCTAACTGTATAACAATAGTCTCTCGGGGGGCGTTTATGTCATTTTTTAAGAAGTCTTTTATATTTCCTTTGAAAAGGGTCCTTTACAAGATAGGTTTATTGTTCTGAACAACTACTGTCATATTCCAATATACATTTCATAGATCATATTGAAGTAGATTTTTCCATGCTTTATTGAATTTTGAATGATATTTATGAAACATATCTTATTCAAATTGCCATTTAATTGACTTCATGTTATGCCTCATCCAATTTCACACTTGTCTCCCAAGCTCTTCCATTTAAACTTCAAATAGAATAAATGTGGACTGATCATATGTTAGCTAGGAATCCACATGTGACTTCCTAACTATCATTGTAACAAAACCTATACTATACCCAATTAGGCAATTGAAATGTAAACATTACAAAATCCTGGTATTTGCCTCTGTGATTATTTTCTCAAAAATTCAATACTAAGCAATTTGTATACCATAATATTGACACAACAGTTTAACAAAGAATGTGTTTTACTTCCACATACTAACCTTTCTGAAACCATTCATAATGCTCTGAATATCAAATAAAGTGCAATACGGATAATACACAAAACATTTACAAAATAAAATTTCAAGTCATATCCTTCCAAACTTCAATAGCGTTTACAACTTAAAGTTTCAATCTCTGAAACTAAAATTCATTTTGCATGTTGTTACAATAATCTACAATGACTCCACAACACAATTCGTGAATTGTCCTTGCTTTTCAATTCACACCGAATAATAAGATCTAATTCTTCTGGGCTCCTTATGTTGCTAACATCCTCGCTTTGTTTTCCCTGTATTTAGACACCATGGACATTATAACCTTAGCATTAAAGATTGTTGTCATGTTAACTCGCGTCTTATGTTTGATTGCCATCTGATCATCTTCTAGGGTTAGGTCTTCCATGTCACTGATTTATTTTCTCAAGATCATGACACCAGTTGCCAGCTTCTTGAACTTCCCCAATGTGTCTACATCCACTTTTTCAGAAGATAGTTCCCTCTATGGCCGTCTTCAAACTATAATGAATATCATTGCTCATACGTACACTAACCCCATCTTCTTCAAATAACTCTACCTGCAAAGTAGACAACACTATCTTTAGGTCTTGGTTGTCATGTTCACCTCTTTCCAGAGCCTTTGTTATCCCATTTTTTGAGTGCATCTATTACAGTGATCTTCCATTCCACCATATGCATCCATGTGCTATACTCATTGTCATCCTTATGGTTCATTATTTTGTCATTAACCAAAAGGCCAACAGGCAACTTCGGTAATTCTCATAAATCATGTACAATCATCAACAAATTATTTCACCTTTTTCACATTCTGCATAGTGTCATTCCATATTTTTATTTTCTCTGCAATTAGATTGTATGTTTTCTTACAATCATCGACACACCCCATTACATCAATTATAAGTTTCGCAATCCAATCATCCACTGCCACAGCCACAGCTTGAAATCTTTTCACTTCTTTGATTTTATTAGGATCCAACACTTCAATAGCAAGACTGATAATTTGCATCGCAGCCTTATCACTCATGCCCACCATAGACTAAATAGACGAGGTTAAAGTGTTTAACTCCTTTCGCAGCACTAAATATGCCTTATCACTCATGTCCACCATAGACTGAATAGATGAGGTTAAAGTGTTTAACTCCTTTCGCAACACTAAATATTTCTTAACCTCCAATTCAAGGCTTTTGATAATACACTTACACCGAATTTCGCCTAATAGATATCACTGTCAACAGTGGTGGACCCATATCTACCCTATGTAACCTAAAGTCCACATCTAAGAGTTGGCTTTCATTCTTATCTCCGATAAGATCAACAATTTCCAGCAATGCATGCCCGAATGTTGGGTCGCTAATCATTCTAGACATCCTCCTAGCCTTCTTTGGTTCAGGCGTTCCCTGCAATAACCTACTTATTGTATCCACCATTGACATGTATCTCTTTTCCTTGTCTAGAACTTTTTTTAACCATGGAGGGGAGCTCACAAAATCACCAACCATGAATAAATGTGAGGAATTGAAACACGTGTTTGAAATATTACCCCCATCTCAAGTATTGACATTTCATTAGAACTTTGCCTTGTATCGGAACTAAAAAATTGACTCCTGTTTACTGGAAGGGTGTAATCAGTATTCTATAAAGATTCTACATTGCTTGAAACAAGGGTCTCCAAATTACTGACTGCACCAGACAACTTTGATTTTACAAGACCACTGTCTTCTAGGCATTTAGTTGTTTCTGGATATGGACACTTTTCATCGTTGCCCTTCTTCCTTCCCACCCACTTTTCAGTTCTCCTAACTACCACCATTGTTCTCCTATCCAAATTATCTTCTTCTGGTGCATTCCAATCAATCGCTTCTAGTGGTTGCCTTTGTATTTTTGTACTATATACAAAAATCAACTATATCACACTCATCATCTCTAATGCCACTTACATCAATTGGGAGGCAGTAATCAACTACTTGCTAAACTGTCATTCTTGACCAACTCCTCTTTATAACTTCAAGTTCATCCTCACAATCTGCCCAGAAGTCTTCTAACTGTGGAACATGACGGTAAGAAGATCCCAAAATCAGAGTATTTTTCACAGTCTTTTTGATCAAAATGCAACCTCAAAACATCATAAGTATCCATTTTATATTTCTCTGTTTCTTTAAACATATTCAGAGCATTCGACTATGATTTGCACTTGTATATTCCCAAATGAATTGGAAATTGGATACCTATCTTTCCCTTTACACTACACCTTTTATTTACTTCACATGTTTGTCTACATAATTCAACAATAATTATCTTGTCATTGGCGTACCTGGGCAATTTCCAAGGGGAGTCATCAAAACCTTTGATTCTAAGATACATAAATGTTGGAAACTATAGGAAGTAACTTCCATAAGTTTGTATCAGAGTAGCTGCCTCACAAAAAATTCTTCGTTCTGGGTGACCCTGCATTTCCCTTACCAACTTCATTGCAAATGTGTCATTCACTCTCCTGTAATTTGAATAGCTGTTTTGCAATTGAAGGCTTGGATAAAATTCATATATTTGCATATCTTCTTCAAAGATATTAACATAATCCAGGCCTACCCAATATTGTGTACATGCTAGAGAATGCACCAAATATGACATGTAAAAAAACATGTTCAATGGGAACCGAGTGATCATCTCATGCAAACGATCACTAATCAAACCAGCCCAGTCTAGGTAATCCGACTCCCCACAAATTACTAGAACAAAGAAAAACATCCACTCATCTAGGTTTAGGGCATCTTCATCACCTCTAAGCCTGTGTAGCAAAACAACAATGTCAGCAATTTCCAGTTTAATAAAACTCTTATATATTGTACGAGGTAATTTGCATTGTCCTGTCCTTGGGGGTGAAAACCATTTTGTGTCAATTACATTTTTGTACATTCTCTTTTTGTTGTTAAACTTGTATTGTGATAACACGAAATTCCATTGGGCATATTGACCCCTCTTAGGGAGACGAAAGAAGCTTTCAATATTTGCTCGGTCTAGACTGACTACAACTCGACCATCATGTGTTTAGATTGTCCTTGTGTTGGGAATCGGGATCATATCTATTTATGCATTCCATTACCAACTCCATACACTGTACAGAAACCAAGAATCCTGTCGCTCCAATTAATCCACTCTCTACCAATTTTTCTATGATACTATGCTACTTAGGATGTTCTACCCTTCCCCAAAATTCATTCAGATCCACATAACTCAATTTTGTATCGCCTATTTCACGCCTATGCATTCTAAACCATTAAGATGATCATACCCTAAATGCTTAACTTTCGTGTTTCTACACCCTTCTTTACTTTTGCAATTGAAAGACAAAAAATTGCTTTGCACCGTACAGACCTTACCAATTTCACCCAAAACGTCTCTACAAAAACCTGTCAAATTTCGCCAAAATTGCCTTCCCAAAAACCTGCCCTACCCTACCTATTTGTGTGTTTCTTCAAAGTGATGGATCCCAAATACTATTGAAAAGTAATTGACATTATCATGTCCTACATTTTCACTTCTCCGGGACCGCTTATCAACTAATAAATATTCCTTGTTCTCTTCGCCTTTCAAATTAATCCCCCCAACTAATTATTACCTTTGATTTAATGCGAACATATTGTCGCCTTGCCACACCAAAAATACTCTACTTATTACCCTTGATGTCGAACAATCCCTCAAAAATTGAACTTTCGCTTTGTTTACAAAGATGTTTGCTAAACCACATTGTAAATTATATGATTACACGACCCATGCCATGAATGCAATTAATTATTGCCCTCCATGTTGCACTATCCATCAAAATTAGAACTTTGCTATATTGAAAACGTGTTTGCTAAACAACTCTTAAAATTGTCTGATTACACGACTTATGCCATGACTGTGATTAAATCACCGCCCTCATTTCAACCCCTCCACCACCACGTTCTTGAAAAAGTATAAATATTTAAAATTGACCAAACAATTTAATCAGATGCCACATGTTTTTTCCACCCTTCTCGCACGACCACTCGTAATCTTACAATTCGTTCAATTACACAACTTCCCTCTTGTCGGATTCTCTGTCCATACTTGCACACAACTTTCTAAAATCACCGCTTACATGATTTCCATTACTTCACCCTTTCACACAAAACCTATCGGCTATTCGTTGCCCACCCACAAGTGCGCAACTACTAGTATATAATATATATATGGGCACACAAGGTGTCAATTGGTAATTGCTATGAAACACATGTTTCATACTTTATTATCCATTGGGCAAAAATGGACTGAAAATATATATCCAATGAAGTTTGGAAGACAGAATCTGCATATAAACCTGTCCTCCAACCACCTTTCAATTTCATGAAAATCATACAACATAAATTTTTTAAAGTAAACAAAAATACCTTTCATACAACACAAACTAAAATTAGAATTGATAATTACAAATCTTATCATCTTTAATATTGAAAGAAAAATAAAACCGATATCAACAGTTTTCCTTCCAGACCCTTTTGGAAGGCAGCCAATTCACCAAGGTCATTCAACACAGCAATCTGCCCAAAATTGGGGATAGAGCTGAGTGGCTATTAAAATAATCGATAAATATTAATATTTGAATTTTTGAAATAATAATAAATGAAAATTAACTTAAAACAAATTAAAAGACACTGATATTTTAAAAAGTCAGAATTAAAATAATTGCTAGCATCATTGATGCAAAACTCACATAGTACTCGCCGGGTTTTTGCCGAGTTTTTCCCAAGAACTCGCCAATCTTGTGGCAGAAATTGTAATGTCCCTTCTCATCTAAGAAGGTCAATAACTGAAAGGACAATAATGCTAGCCTATTATTTTATTTATTTCCCCGTAGGCTAAAGCATTTAGTTAATAAAGGGGAAGGTGATAATTAAATTTGTGGGCAAAAAGCTATAGTTGTGCTACGAATTTAATTATTCATTTGCAACCATTAAGTGGGGCCACTTAAGTAATGACTTAAGGATTCCTAGTCAAATTTCATCTGGTGGTCATTAAAATTGATAAGATGCAAAAATACTATTAAATGCCTAAGTCGATTTACATGAAAATCAATTGCTTTTTGAATGAGAAGGTTATATAATGGAATCAAAGGCTCGAGGGTATTCATTTGACATGGCTTATTGTTTGTTCTCTCTGCAAGTTGGATACACAACCCTTCAGGATGCAAACCCTGGAGATTCCAAGCTTGGACACAACCCTGAGCCATAGCCGTGCTTTTTTATTCAGCCGCGGGTCTCAGAGGTGGATGCAGGAGTGTTTGGGATAGATTGCAAATTCAATTCTGAGTCAAAACAGATCAAACAGCCTCGGAACCTTATGGCACCCATTTAATTATCAATCTGCCAAATAAAATCGCAGCATGTGTAGGGATCGTCGCCTGTTCAGTAAACTCCATCAGCAATAATTCGATTGTGCTTTTAATCAGTTTGGTAATCGCAGCTGTCTCAGAAGCTTCAATAATTATAGATTAAGGGCGGTGTGATCTGGTATGTAGCAACCTATATGATTAAATTCACTATTACTCCAAATTGCAAAATCAATAATAAATTGGTAATTATATTAGTTCCTTTCCAGCTAGTTAATGTAATTTGCAAATAAGGGTCTTCTCAAAAATGTTTGCATGAAATCCAAAATTCCTATAATTTTGTTATGCTTGGTTAACTTGAGAAAATTTCCATGAGATCTGCATAATTTTCATAAGGATTGCCAGTTAGCCTATTTCAGTGGTATCTGAACAAATCCTGCCAGCTTGTGGGGTTTATAAATGTATGACAGAGATTTCAGTTGCATGTCAGTTTAGAAGCAGTTTATGAAGAGGGTTACCATTGCATGTTATTTCCGAGCACTCCTAGTTAGTGGATTTGCGTTGCATGTTAGTTTGAATTGATTCTATGCACCCTAGAGTGGTAGGACCACACAGATATTACACTAGAAGCAGATCAAGACAGCAAGCAGAAGCTGAGGGTAACCCCGTTGTTGACAAAATGGGTGAGAGGAGTGCAGAAAGCCCACCAAGGGATATGAATAATCAGCCTAACGATTTCTTGACCACCTTTGCCCAACAGCAGCAACAAATGTTACAACAGTTCAGGATCGTATGATAACAGCCATGAGACAATTAAGAATGGACCATAACAGGTCAAGAAGATAAAGTAGTGAGCACAAAAGGAGTGACGTAGGGCATGGGAATCAGGATTGAACAGCTTCTAATGATGTGAGGACAGCGGGTACAAGATCTGATCGACCATTACGTCCCACATTTTTGCCAAGGCAAACTGAAAGAGAGGCAATTCCAGAGGTAGAGGAAGAAGAAACGGATATTATAGTTGATGTCACGGTGGCCTATGGTGAATATAGGAATCTTCTAGCTGATGTAAGACAATAAACTTGAATCAATTTATGAATAAGCGAAAAGACAAGGCTAGGTGCCGCTTGGAAAGGCAAGACATGAGACCTAGAGGGCAAAATAGGCAAGGCACTCAACCTATGGAATATAAGGATGCACTAAATAAAGTTTCTCTACCAACCATTGATGGAAGCGGGAAGATAATAGCCAGATCATGGGTACACAAATTAGATACATTCTTAGCACTCAAACTCATGGAAGAAAATAGGGCTATACAATTTGCTACAATGCATCTGGAGGGAGTGGCATTGACTAGTGGCACCACGGATTAGTATCCCGAGATCATGCAATGATACACACCTATGAAGAATTTGTTAACAAGCTAATTACTCGTTTTGACAGGAAAGATATAGAGGTTTACTACAGGGAATTGGCTCAACTCAAATAGGTGGGACACGTAGAATCATACATTAACAAGTTCCAAAAAATTTCAGTCATGGTTCTTGATATGTCACAAAAGAGGGTCACAATGTTGTTTGTAGAAGGATTGAGTGACAGAATTAAGGGATTGGTCAAGGCTCATAGGCCTAATACACTAGATGATGTCATTGGGTTAGCTCTTGACCTTGAGGTCACACCTTCTCAACTACAGAAGAAGAACTTCAAGAATCAGAAATCAGATGGGAAGGCTCCTAATCAGCCCAAGATCGCGTCCCCTAAGGTAGAAAAAGAGTCAAGAAATGAGTTAAGAAGGAACCTTTGTTTTTCTTGCAAAGAACCTTGGGAACCAGGACATATGTGTCTTGGTAAGGGTAAGGCATATCTTATTGAGGTGATTTCTAATGTGGACAGCGATGAGAATAGTGAGCATGATGACAAGGCACAGGGTACCCTTGCGTCCCTATCAGGTGGTTCTAAAGATCATCTTTTCATACTAGAAGGGATTGTCAAAGGACAAAGAGTTGTGTGTATGGTGGACAGCAGTGCTACACATAACTTTGTTGATGAGGACTTTGTAGTCAAGGAAGGACTACAAGTAGAGGACTTTCTTAGATTCAACGTCATGTTGGCAGACATATCCAAAATCAGATGCACAAGAAAAATACCAAGGTTGGAGATACAATTAGATGATTATACATTTGATGATGAGTACTGTGTGGTTGGTATTGGTTGGACCAAAGTACCATGGTTGAAGTCCCTTGGAAGACACATCCAGGATTTCAACAACATGATGTTTGAGTTTACTCATGGGGGTAAACAAATTGTGTTGAAGGCTACCAAAAATGATAACCCAACAGTTGTGGCAGCCAATTGTATGCAAGCTTCCCTTGATGATGAATATACCATTGGTAGGCATGGGGACAAATCAGATTTGTTGGTAAACAGATTGTTCTTTCAGATTTGGGCATTTTGGGAGTTTATTCAAAAGAACAATCTGTTTACCAACAGATTTTTGGCGACTCTGCTGGGGAGACGGAAAAGAAGATCAGTGCTGGAGATTGTTTTCTTAAGTTTTATTATTATTATCTCTACTAGAGATTGGCGACTCTGTGTTTTAAAGAACCCTATTACATATCAGAATTTGAAGAATTTAAAAGTTCTTATCATTCAGTTACCCAGCTTGTATTTACAACAGACTTTGGCGACTAAGAGGGAGAACACTTTGATTTTTCAAGCTTCATTATTTTCATTGCTTCCTGAG
>MU221424.1:228664-246193 GCA_018584345.1 Thuja plicata
GCTCTCACTCCCGCTTCCCTGCTTCTTAGCTTTGGAAGTTTTATTTTCACTTTCAATGTCCATTGCTCGGGTGCATGCCTCTCCAAAGGATGATGGTGGTACTATCTTCATTTTTCGTTTCAAGGACGGGGTTAACCCTTCAATGAACCATCTTTTTTTCAATCCGTCAGCAGGTTTGTTATCCAACTTCCCTATCAATTCCTTGAGTCTTCTGGTATAACCCCTAACTGACTCGTTTTTCCCTTGCCTGGTATTGTAGATTTTCGTGACTATCTCGTTGTCATCACGCAGGAGTCTGAATTCCTCCTCAAAGGCAGTACGGAGGTCCTTCCATGTGGTTTTCTAAGCAGCCTCCAAGTCTGTGTACCAATCAATAGCGATCCCTCTTAGTCTAGCAGGAAAGGCTTTTAACCATTCATCTGTATCATTTTCTCCATTGGCCTGCCATATGGTGATACACGTTTTACAGTGCCAGGTCGGGTCATCTGACCCTTCTCCACTAAATCTAGGAAGTTTTTGCTTGACTACTGCTATTCTTTTCCCTCCTGTCGGGACACTTCCTCCTGCCGAGACGCTCCCTCCTGCCGGGACACTTCCTCCTGTCGGGATGCGCCCTCCAGAACTAGTGCTCTCTCCTTCTCCTTGTGATCCCTCTGTCTAGGCGGAGTGGTGTGCCTCCCAATACTCTCTTCGAGCAGGGGTTTCAGGATTCTCTCCCCCTTCCTTCAATGTTTCTGAAATGGCCAAGTTGGCTATTCCTTCGATGGTGTTTTCGATCAGGCTTTCCTCAAGTTGTCTTTCGCTTAGAGACTGGTTCCCCAATCCTCTCAAGCGGCGACGTCTTTCTTCTTGTTGTTGCTAACCAAGAATCCGCAGGGCGGCTTCTTCCTCAGTTTCTTCTTTGGGCCTACGCTTGGGGTACTTATTTGGAAGCAGGGGCATGAATTTATTGAGTGGACCAAATGTCTAGCAGAAGTTGAGGAATTCCTCAAGTCAGATCCTACACCGCTGGTGGTACCGAAATTTGTCTGTACTGTGCTTCTTTGGAACCGCTCTCTCGGCTTCCCTTCGCACGTACCGGTACTTCCCAGGCCACCACCAGATCTCGTGTATCTTGATCTTCCCTTGGTATTCCCTCCTCTTCTCTATGACCTCCGGGTTCGGACTTAGGCAGCGGCGCCAAAATGTAGAATGGTTATTATTCCACAATGTACAGAACAATACAACATATATTCAGTAGAACAATACAATATATATATATTCAGTGATACCAACAAGACATTTAACACCAATACCAATGGAATACACAAAGTAGCATACCAGGATACCAAGATGGCGAGGAAATGTTTATTTCTTTATTTATTACCAACAAAACCATAAGTTCCACACAATAAACCACAGTACTTATATAAAAGTCAGTTGGTTGGGGAAACCAACGGACGCATCTCCTCGCTTCTAACTACCCTCCCAGCAAACATAATAAAGTCTAATACAATATTACTATAGTACGTCCTACACATAATTCATTAGTTTGAATTCCAATGTGATATGATTAAATTCTCCCTAAGATTTTTTGGAAACAACATATAAGAAAGAAGATAAAATACCATTATGATTGCATCCCAGATAACTTGAAGAGAATTTTTTTTTGTTACAGAATATCAATCCATAATGTTTCAAAAGATAAGCACAATTAAACTCAAAATTCATATGTACAGAAACAGTTTCAGTATACTCACAACATCCTCCTCCATGGGCTTGCTGCAAGAAAGATAAAGGCAGTTTGCGTTAGAAACTACAACAAAATAACAAATGATCAAAACAATTCAAGATAATCATTTAAAAACTTAGAAATATTGAATCTAATTAGGTATTTTGTTAAAACTCTTTGCACGGATGAGCTTATATATTCTGAAATACTGATGCAAGGCTCTAATAGAATACTAATAAGTAGTTTCATTTGTTATTCTCTGTTAGTTAACAGATTTGTCCTTCTTATAAGAATCCTTAAAACAGACTCACAATGCCCAAAATGAAAGACAAACAAGAACTAACAATTAAGCCAGGTGTGATGACTTTCTACACTGACTCTCTGCTTATTTTGGAAGGCACAGCTACCTTCGTATGATGGAAAACAATTAAAATGAAACTGGGTCTTGCTATCATCTGCACATAGCCATGATACAGATGCGAATTCAAATTCAGAAAAAAAAAATGGAAGTGAATGATACAAAGCCCACCCATTCAGCATTCAGGTGAAACAATCAGGAAAAATAACAGCAACTTATCAAAGGGGATGTGAACATTACAGAATCAAAGTCCACAAATATCCACATTTATGATTGAAGCATAATGCAATTATCTGGGTAGCTGCAACTAACATAAGAAAATGACAACCTAAGAAGAATACAATGAACACAAAGTTTCAGGTAATCTTCTTTATTTCCCAAACAAAATTAAGAGTTCAAAGACTCAAAACTGCATAAAAAAATAGATCAAATTCCCCTTTTCAGAAAATCCTCTGCTATTTCCCTTTTACAATAGAAAATCAGAAAAATTCTTCCTCCCTATAACACAAGCTCTCAAAAGAAAAGAGAATCTCTCTCCTGTGTAGAACTTCCCCTCTTACAATAGGAATTCTACGAATATATATAACTGCGTGAAGAGACCGTTCAGTTTCATAACTGAATCTTGAAAATCAACTGCCATTTTTCTTTGTATTCCTAGTGGTTTTTTGGTTATCCATAATTGTCTTCTTTTTCAACAACCAATTGGAAGGGTCCTCTTCGGGTAATTTGAGTATTTTCCCCTTAACTCATGGATATTGATATGTCAGCCACTTGACCTTGGTGTCAATCTTTAAGTATTACAAATGTACCCATTTCTGAATCATCCTTAAACTCCACAATGTCCACTTGATACATTTCATCGATGCTTTGATCAAATGGTTAGGATAAAGGCAATCTTGGTGATGGAACCAGAAGCCGATAATCTCCTTTTATCAGAGGGCACAAATCCATACTTAGCTCTTCTCGGGCCACAAAATAACATGCTTTTCTATTACTTGCAACCAAGCATTCTCTAGTCCCTGTTCATATCCACTCTCTCACTACTCAGAGGCATATCTACATCTGCAATAGTGAAGACTCGTTCATGATTGCCGGCAGACAACATCATCTGAGTGCGCACCTGGAAAAAGTTTACAATGCCATTGAAATGGGGAACACCCAATCTAAACGGAGCTTGCACATTAAATCGATGTGCATCTCCTATATCTCTCTGTAAATTGTCCAATATCGAATGGTACAACCTTGGCACCAGTTATCATTCTATCAACACTCGATGGTGACTGAAAACTTCTGTCACAAGTAGAATTTGTGTGAATTCCATTGCTCATTGAGCTACGAGTTGCAGACATGTTTACTTGGCCCTCTCTGATTGAGGGAATGCAGCTATTACTATACCATCCATGCCAATGTTGCGGCTCCCTAACTGTTTGCAGCAATTTGTTTTTATGAATGCTTCCGCAGTACCTTTGCGAGTTCCTTACAATACGTGTATTCCTTTGACACTGAATAACTGGTCATTGTTTAAGTCCTTGGAACTTTGCAGCTACAGCACCAAATGCAAGCATGAAGATATCAAACACCGATATCTTTCATAGGCTCAATGGTCCTCTACCCGCTAAGTCAGAGGCTTGGTGACTGCAAAACCATGTCTGAGATGCTCGTCGGCCCCGACATAAACTTCCATACTTTTGCAAAGGCCCGACTGTCCGACCATGCACTTTACTATCGACAAGTCGCTTAGAAATGAAACTTCAGAACCATGGTTATTTGAGTTTGTGAGTTCCAAAAGACCCTGACTATCCGATTTTAAAGCGGATTTCAAAATTCATTAAAATGCTTCTTACTTCATTGGTCGGGTCCATGGGTATATTTGGAACTTTCATCTTCACTTGGTGAGTCGAAGGAATAGCCTGATCATGTAGTGGATTTCAAATACTTCAAAACTCTTCTTAATGGTGTCTATCAGGTCCATTCAAAATTCACAAACTTTGCAAGGCACTGACCATATTTTGTATATGTATGAGTCATACTATTTTGGATGAAGCGGCTGCCAACATGTAGTGATATGCGGCTTACATTCTGGACTGCATTCCCATGAGGAATTCTGTCAAACATAGTCCGCAAGAATATCTCCTTCTCATTTTAATGCTTTGATAGATCTCTTCCCTGATAGTTGAGCCTTTAATATATGTACCAATGATGATCTTCCCATTATGTCAGTGATATTAGCGATTTTAGCATCATGTCGAGGGTTTGTAGATTTGGAGCTATATGAGAAACCCGACGCTAAAATAATTTCTTCTTTTCAACGAACCCATTTTCAGATATTCTTTTAATATTCAGATTCTCACCTATCAGATTACATAATGAACCTGTAAACTTTTGGGAAGGAGGAGGTAGTGTGTCGTATCAAAAGGTATTGGAGATGAACATGCAGAGTTTCACATGCTTGCAAGAGTCATGCATGATTACATAAAGTTTAAAATTGGTCAAGTGCAAAATTGGGACAACATTCTCATAACCCAGTAGATAAGAAAGACACTCTGTACTTAATCATGGGTACAAAATCTCAAGAAAACATATAGACAACAATGCAACAACTGTGACCAGCTCTTCTCCAACTTAACATATATCATTGATTTGAACTCCAACTAATGCAACTTACTTTACAACCAACATCAACTACAACTTTTGAGCTCCAATTAACATTGACATAACATTCCCAAATACATTCTAGATTCTTGTCAACTGATTTTATTGTTTGTTCAGAACTTCCACTCTATTATCATATTATACAATTATGGTCCAAGAAAATATAAATAATAACAAATTTAGGGCCAAGACAAGTTACAGACAATCATTTAACCCAGTTTTATAAAACACAATTTCTAGTTCTGTTGGTTTCCCCACTAAATATCAATTGATGACTACAGTTTCTGAAAAGCGCATACATAGGAAAAAGGCATTAGCTTGTAGCCAATCCGAAACATCATAAGCTCATATTGAGTATGTTACATAAGAAGGGCATCGCACATATCTATAATTAATTTTGTAAATAAATTATAATGATTTATAATCAAGGCAACTTGGTTCTTGACAAAGGATTTATTTACTTCTTCAATGACCAATATTTTCTTCCTAAAAATCGTAAGAGTAGATATTAATAAGGTGGTGATGATTGATGGGTGAAAACCAATCAGACAAGGACTACATGCTCAGAGTACATAACATACAAGACACTAGAAAAATCTCCTCTCTCAAATTTCCAGCAAGATTCAGACTTGCATGTCTGAAGATTGGAATGATTATTTGAATCAGTCAATATATTGGCAGACTATGACTCTACAGTAAACTAAAATGAAACATAAGGGATTCTGCAAGCCTTGCTTAAATACTGCTTCTATATGAGCATTGTCATCATCCAAAACTAGTAGAGAGTTTTTCATTGCTCAATGGCATGTTCTCTCTAGGGCCATGGTTAATCATCCTCACCACCTCTATCGACAGAGGAAACGTAAAAATACTAAATGACAGCCCACAAGCAAAGAGGACCTCCAATGAATACTTTTTACAGGGCATCATGCATTTTGCCAATACCAAAAGGTGAATAGAGAGTTTTTGTGCTGGCTTTGAGCATGAGTCAACCTCCAGGCATACTAGCTAAGTCCCTCTCCTCTCCACCCCCATTATGTAGTAGGGCCCCCACCATTACTTCCTCCTCATGAGGTAGGTGTGTGGATATAGTTGAATCAGTCTGTTATGACCAGGTTGGAAGCTGACTGAAACTACCTGTCAAGGGGGTGGGAGGCAATAGTTCCGAGGGCCCCTACTATTCAGCAGGGCAACACATCAAGAAAATCTTTTTTGTTTGCGGTGGGGAGGTTGCTTGCTGGTTGGGTGGGTAGATGGTGCTGGAAAGAAGGGTTCGAAAAAGGAACAGAAGGAGTTGGATTGTTAAAACGGTCTTTGGTTAGGTGTTAAATTCTTCCTTCCCATCCTTTGGCATATACCCTATAGATTTTCATGGCATTGCCATGTTCTTATCCTCTATTCTCCATGGAAATTTGTATTATGATACATGACTTCTGTCAGCTTAATGTTTATAGGCTACATGACTGTCCTTTTGTGATAGTTGTGCTTTCAATGATGATTGTGCTTGACAATGATAACTGTGAGTATATAGAAACACTTTCTGTTCACTGCCTTTAAGGGTGCTTGCTACTGTAGAAGATGTTTTATATTGTCATGTTCAACAACCTCTTATATTGTTTTTACTAGTGTCTTGCCACTGTCATTGATGGTGAATCTCAGGCTTATCACATGTTATTCATATGTACCTTCATAAGATTGTCACAGCAATTTGTTACTATCCGCTATTCTGTGACATGTATAGGGTCTGTGAGGTGTATTCAAATCTCATATTTTACATAGTTATTCGTAAGGGAACACATCCTATACTTTTCTGCATACCCACTGTCATTGTCCTAATAGGTATGTGACTACACACCACTTTATTGTCTTTTCATGTCTTCCCTATTAAACCTGGAGATCACTGTCCTCTTCTACACCAAACATTTGTGCGATGTCATGAATCACTTGGATCTCTTCATTTTTATTTACCTTTTGTCACTTTGCAATATAAGAGACCAAAAAAGCACACTACTTATCAACAACATACAGTGGCCTAATGTGGGTCAACAATGGATTCTTAGAAAGCATGTCAGTAGCTGTTATAGATGTGATATGAGTGTCACTTTAAAAAATAACACCATAATTTATGAACTGATCTTTTTCCCTGCAGGCTGGCAGGATCAATTATCTGATAACAATGGTAATGTCCCCTTTTGGGATTTACCTTAATTTAGCCCTGAAACAACATATCCAACTCAAGATGAGGAATGTATTATCCTCAGTAACATAACTTGTAATAAAATTGCCCACTCTAAACTCCCTTATTGGAATCATTTCTGGTTTAGGACCTGCATGCATCATTAATCACTAGAAACTTATATGAGTACAACAAATATTAAATATTAATAATCCATAATAGCATTTAATTCCATAAATCCATCATTAATATCTAATTCACATCAGTACCATTTTGAGCAAGTAGATTCCAATTCTCAATTCTTATTGGGAATTTATTAGAAATGTCTTAAAAACCATAATCTCAAGAACAATTGTCTTTGTGTTGCGAGAGCAAGAGCAAGGGCGGGTCCCCATCCATCTAGGGGAGCGTACTTGATAAGACTTTCAAGCCCAGTGGCACTCAATGCACCCTAGCCCACAAGCATGGTGGTTCCTTCCATCTCAAGGTGACATACTTGACGAGAGTCTCAAGCCCAAGGACAATGAACGCCCCCTGGCCCAGGCGTATGTCAAGAGTAAGATGCCCTTCATCCCTTAGTCCACCTTGAAGGTTGTCCGCCTTACTCAAGCCCAAGGGCATTCAACACCCTCTGACCCACAAATATGGCTCCAACCATCCTAGAGCGGCATACTTGATGGGACTTCAAGCCCAAGGGTACTCAACGCCTCCTAGCCCATGAGCATAACATTACTCTTGGGATGGCATGCTTGGGTCTCATGAACTTGAAAGGCTGGCTATCCTTCCTATTTGCAAGACATTAATATAAATTCAAAATATATTGCTAAAGGAATTTCCTATGTCATCGCTGACAAAATACCTCTTGATGGATTAATAGATCAAGACATTAATATAAATAAAAAATATATTGCTAAAGGAATTTCCTATGTCATTGCTGACAAAATACCTCTTGATGGATTAATAGATTTATTCTCAAATTATATATATATATATATATATATATATATATTGTTGCTCTCTATTAATATTTTCAAATTGATATCTTTGACGATTGATTGATTGAATGAATGAATTCCTTTGATTTGATGCTTTGAGATGTTGGCGAGTGATGATTAAAAGATTGTTGATTAGATGATTGATGAGTGACGATGTAATGAATGTTAGTTTGATATATTGGTGGATGATGAATGAATGCATGCTGATTTGATAGAGTGGTGCATCATTGCTAAATTGTTTGTTTTCTTGATCCCAAGATGAAGTGATGATTGATGTGGATTTGATGATTGTTTGCTTGATCTTGCTGATTGATTGATTGCTTGATTTCTTCAAGGATTGAGGATTGACGGATGAATGAAGGATTTGTTTTGAGGGATCCATGCGTGATAATTGAATAGTGATCCTTGAATTCTTGGAATGATTTCTCCTTTATTGGTGAAAGGGTCACCACCTTTCATAAGAATTGAGTCACCAACATCCATTGTTCTCTTTCGATAACTTATTTTCAAAATTGATCTCCCTTGCATGTCCTCCTCAAATGAAACCCCCTTCCCTTTATATCTTCCATTGTGAGGAAAAGTCACACTTCTTCATCATGTCTACCCTTTGCAAGAGTCGCACAACTCACAACCTTTCAAAATTACCACCCTTTGAAAGAATACAACCTTTCATAATTTTTGCCCCTTGTTATAGTCATTTCTCTATTTTCTACCCATTCTTTTCTATAATCCTTCATTGATTCATATGCTCCATTCTTTCTTCCTTGACTATTGTTGGATGAATGTTCCTTGGATGTCCTCCTCAAATCAAATGAACACCCTTTTATATCTCATATTTGAGGGAGTCACAACTCTTCATTTCATACCCTTTAACCATTCGTTAAACTTAATTAAAAATAAATTTCAATTAAATTATATTATATTTTTTATTATTATTATTGAATCCCATTTCAAAAAGGGGACATTACAGGGACATTGTCATGTCTCACAAATGAAGAGCTATGTATTTGGTTGGATGCTTGGAAGTGGGAGGTAGTTTAGGGGATCCATGCCCAACCAAAGGAGCATGCAAGGCGTCCTTGTCCGAAGAAGATAAGGCCACTAGCACAAGGGAGGCACAAGGCATAATTGCAAAATTTCAAATCTGCAAAAAATGTAATAAACATGCAAAAGATTTGTGGCATTTTTCCTATCCTTGTAAATCACAACGCTTGAAATCTAATCATCCAAAGCGGTCACAAAGGGATTGGTCGCAAATGAAGTGACAAAAGATGGGAGGAATCACTTTTTGAGAAGGCCAATGCCATTCCCAAACAAGCCAAAGGTTCTTTTACGTACAGGCACCACCGAAGCATCCATATATGTATATGTATATGTATATACATGTGTGTGTGTGCATATGTTGAAAAAAAATGCAACCATCTATGAGAACTTCCACATCACGCAAATAGAGAAATCTATACAAACAAGTATTCAGAATCCATGTGCAAAAGAAAAGACAACATACCATCAAAGATGACACAAGATATATCCTAGGAAAACCTAGCCTCCAAAACCATCCATCATTCCATATTATTATTATTATTATTATTATTATTATTATTATATATATATATATATGTTGAAAACAAAATGCGACCATCTATAACAACTTCCACATTACCCAAATAGAGAAATCTATGCAAACAAGTATTCAAAATTCATGTGCAAAAGAATGGACAACATACAATCAAAGAAGGCACAAGATATACCTTGGATATACCTTGGGAAAACCCTCAAGAGGGAGAACCCCAACCTCCAAAAGCATACATCGCTCACATATTATTCAACAATGTAAATACTATAATAAATACTAAAAGTCTCCATTAACACTTTTGAACAACAAGCTCTCTACATGCACTCAATGTGAATAAGAATGTAACCACACATCCCATGTCATGCTTCAAACCCTCACATGTGCAACCTAAAACTCACAACCAACCCCAAATTAGCCAACCATAGACAACTACCAATGTGATTGTGTTTATAGACATAAGCTTGCACAAAACCACCAAGTAGCATTGCACAAAACCACATGACTTACACCATGAGCTTACAAAAGCATTTTCCCGCCATGTTTACTTTTTGGTACTTAATTTTCTTGATACTAAATTTTATCTCAATGTGCCACCCCACATTAAATATTTATCCTAATGTTAGATACGACACATAAAGTGGCCCCGAAAAATGTCAACCCCATGTGATGCATGCATCCCTAAATCACCTAAGTGCTTCAAAAATAATATTAAATTACATGATAGCATTATGCAAAGTATACAACACACCTTTTCCATATATATAACTTTTGTAATCTCGCTGTTCCTTGCACTGCCCCACACATCACGCTTTCTTGTTTCTATTAAAAACAGCTTCCTGATCAGACGCATGATATAGAACACTGTGAATGAGTTAGCAATGTTCAGACCAACAGCTGAATTGTCCCATGATAAACAAGTATAGCCAGTCAAGAGACTGATTTGTATTTTATTTTTTGTGGATGGGGCTGGTGGTATGGTGTGTAACATAAGCAGCATAAGAAGCACATGGACTTAGTTTGTATAAGATTCAGTTCCAAGTTCCAAGTTCCAAGTTATTTTATCATTTTGATGAAGTTGATTTAGTTGAATAGATAGTTAGTAATATTTAAAGAAATATCACCAAAGATATCGCCCTTGATACATATTTATGTAGATACTCCTACTATTATAACATCATTCAGGTATTGCAATCGTTTGCTGATATATGTGTATTGCTATTAACTGTTCGGTTGCTGTATATTTCTGATATATAGGCTGTGAATCTTTGGTGTCACATATCTGCTAAAAAACTCAATGGGCTAAATGTGTGACATCACTTAACTAAATTGGCCCTTTGTACGTCAGTTGTACCACTGAGTAAAGAGTGCGGAGGAAGAGCCTCCCGAACCAACCCAAAAACAAAAAAAATAGAAACTGGAATGTTTCATGCATCCAGATGCTGTAAATCTTTGGTATCGCATATCTGCTCAATAACACAATGGGCCGAATGTGTGTCATCACTTAACTAAATTGACCCTTTATACGTAAGTTGTACCACTGAGTAAAGAGTACGAAGGAAGAGCCTGCCAAACCAACCAAAAGAAAGAAAAAGAAACTTTAAAAACTGGTTGTTCCGTGCATCCAAATGAGACATAAGCTAAGCTGAAAACCAAACCCAAACTTATCTTCTACACTCGACCGGTAAGCCGGTAAGCCTAAATGTATGCGGGACTAGAAGAGCTAATTTGGAAAATAAGAAGTAACGGAGAACGAACTTAGAATAGCTCTTACATTTGCAGTACAACGAGTTTAAAAGATGAAGCTAAAAAAACCGTTCTCTTAAGAATACAGCTTCCAGACGAACTGCGTGTTCCCTGATGCTGAACCCCTTTAAATGACTCGAAACAATTCTTTCGGCACGCAGTTGTTCTTAACATTATGGACCGTGGAAGCAAGCTCTAGGACTTTAAACTACCTTGTTTTCAACAGAAAGGACGTTGGAGAAGAAAACGCACTTCAAACTAAGATTTTCACAACATACCAAAAGGAACCAGATCCTTAAAAACAGAAAAGACGAATAGAATCACAGAGTAAACATATAATTAGGGTTTTCCTCATGGCAAGCCATTGTTTTCTCATTCTCTGAATTCCTCTGTTTCAAGGTAAGAGTAACCTCCGAAATGACAGAAAAAACACTTGAGAAAAAACCGCACTGAAAAAGAAAAATAAGAAAAGTAACCTCATTTTGAACGGAGGCAGAAGGTCACAAGTTTCCTCGCTGCTTGAACTCTCTTTCTACTCCTTTTAACTCCAGCTGTTCGAATACCACTACACTGGAAAAACTAACTACTTATACCCTCCATTTTGTTCAGGTATGAGGCCATTTTACCATCATTTTGTTTTTTTGTTTTTTTAATATCTATAATATGGTAAAGACTGGATATCATAAACATAAGTCCGTGCATAACAATTAGATCTTTACAACTATTGCCCCCTCCTTCCTATTTTAACTTTTTCTTTACTTTATTTTAAGTTATTAAACAAAGTTTGATATTTTGATGGGTGTGTTTTTGTTTCACCTTTGTCATTATTAGCGGGTTTAAATTTATAATTGAACTTAAGGTTTAATGGGCAAGTTAATCGATATATTGAGAACACCTTTCTATTATAAGTGAAATAATTATAATAAAGAATGGACTTTCCACTTAACAATTTTCTATTTTCAAAGTATTTTTTAATTAAGTCATTTTTGTTTTATTTTTAACTTAAAAAATTGATTGCTTTTATTAATAGATGATCAACATAATTTTAAAAAATTCAAGAGTTAAATAGTTTTATTTATAACCTCTCAAATAATTTATATTTGGTCATTTGACTATTTACAACAAAATCTTCAAAAGCATATGATATGTTTCAAAGGATTTCCATTGGGCAAACTACTTTTTTGTGGTTCTCATTTAAAATTCACTTATTCTTCTAACATTTTTGTAGGATCTCCTCCATACCTCTCCCCTCGTACTCATCTAAACTTTTTAGTTATTTCCCTCACCATTTGAATCATTTTTTCCATCACCGCCCTCTCCATCTCTTATTTTGAAGCCATAGCCTCTCGTCTCCATTTCCTCTCTGTTTCTCTCAATAACTTCATCAAACCACTTCAATTTTTCTAATTTTTAGACCTTATTCCATCCCTCTCCAATTTCACTAAGCTTGTATTGTTTTATTTTATCATTTTGTTGTGTATCCCATCCTTTTTTTTCCTTGCTCGTGTGGATGAAAGTCATTGTTCACCTACTTGAATGTTGTTAGCCATTTTCATATCAAAACCCTTACTAGAATGCTTCAAAGTAGTAATTTTTCCTTGTCATACTAGTCCACTTCAAAGACCCAAAATATTATTTTCTTGTGTTGTCACCTTCTTTTAATAATCTTTCTCCTACCCTAATTGATATTAGCAATATGAATAGAGGTAGAAGCTAGAATAATAAACAAATAATGTGTCCTACTACATATTATCCAATAGACATTACATATATATAGGATTTTGATATCCTATTTTGCAGGAAACTCCATAAACAATTTTCCTAAATATGTTGGGTTGTTTTAACAACTCAACATATTTGTACCGCTAATCTAATAATAACTACAACAACCTTTCTAAATTATTATTTTATGTTTTCATGTGAACACAAACAGTATATTTCCCAACATCCCCCCCCTAGTGTGAACATGGTAAGAACTCGTACTCCACCTACAGTAAGCCCAGCTCTTCAAGCTCATGATCTTGATTCAAACGAAAGGCACCTCCCATCAACCTTTCATGGTTTTCACACAGGCTTATCACAGACCTGGATATGAATAGGAACCCACCAACTATCCATCTCGTGTGGTTTTCAGGATCCTCCCACAAACCCTTTCAAGATCCATGAACTGCATTACACTAGTGCTTTTGTTCATTACAATATTTTACACTAGGGAAGTTATAGAGGAATCAACATACATATCACAAATGGGAATGGAACATTGGTTATATTCCACCCCACAATGTGAAATTCCACATATTCACCCAACCAAGAACACTGAAAAACAAATAATATCCTGTTACATACTAGAAAATAAAATGCCACCAAAGCTAATAAGCACCCTCTTCATTGGCGACTGACGGGAGGATGTTGATTGTCCTCCTTCCTCCATTGTCTCTTGACTCTAATCTTGAATTTATCTAAAGCATGTATTCTTCATCACTAGGACATGATAGCTCTGCATGTGCTGGGATGGTTTTCCTAATCAATTTCTTTAGCTAAGGAGCGTGATGATCTAGTTTATCATCTAGTAGATCGTGTGCCCTCTTCTTGCAATTCAAAATTACATGTCCCATTTCATTACAATAAAAACATTTGATTTTTCCTTTTGAAGGAATATTCTTAGATTTGTAGTTTCCTTTTCTTGCTTTGTTATGTACAAAAAAGACCTCTTCAGATTCTGAGTCTTCATTATGATCAAGTAGAGTAGATATTACTCCTTCAAGACCAAAGCTTACCTTGCTTAGTGTAAATACCATCCCAGACATTCTTTTAGGAAAACTATTCAGAAGAATTGCTTTGGCATCATCATCTTTTACTTTCTCATTAATCTTAGCTAGTTGATTTAGGAGAGAGTGAAACTTACTGATATGATCTGCCTTTTTTGTACCTTTTTCCATCTTCAGTCCATACAATCTTTGCTTCAATTATGTTGGCACTTTCTGCTTTAGACCCAAAAATCTTGTTTGATGACTCCCGATTTGTTAGGAATAACAGTCCACAAGACAACTGAGAGGGGGGTGAATCAGTTGTAGTATAGATTATTAAACTTTAAACTTTCTAAACTAAATCTACAAATGTAAATGATCGCATAGTAAATGCCAACACCATAACACAATATTTGTTGTCGAGGAAACCATGTTAAAGGTAAAACCCCGGTGGGAATTAACACCCATAAATAATGTACTGAGAGTATAGTATCCCTGTTTAAAGATATTAGCCCTGTTAGGAGTTTGTTACAACATTACAGTACATAGTCCCTGTTAGGAGACAGACCCTATTAGGAGTCAAAGAAAATAGTAGGCACACTGCCCAAAGAAGGTTAAAGCCACCCTCAAGGATTTACAATATGAATCAAGTGTATAAATAAAATACACAATCCAGTGAACTGTCTAATAGCAACTGTCTTTGCTTGGTCAGTTCCAATGAAGTATAACAATCATCAACTCTACTCTATATCCAGCAGTCAACAAGCTTCACAGCTTCCACACATCTATGTCCTCTTTTTCTCTGCCACATCTTCTCCACAAGAAAAGATCATTCATATATACCCTCTTACAATAATTCATTAGGTCGGCTAGTTAAGCTTTCCTAATACATAATTAACTAGGTAGGCCAATTAAGGCTTCCCATCATACAAATAATACATAACCCCTTGCTAAGATACACACGGTACCTATAACAAGTAAACATCAATTACAATTTGTTACATAGACTTCCAGATCCGCAATCCATGCTCATAATTAATTTCACACGCTACATGTCTAAAGTCGGCCAGGAAATAGGTCTTCTCCAGAATATACGCCACAGCTGATGTCGCCAGTATCCAAATAACAATCGAAATCAACCCATTATTCCAACATATGTTGGTTGTCCACCAGTAAGCTTGCATCATCTGAAATATCTTTGCTAGAAAGATATACCCAAAACACAGAGACTTGCTCTGTCTAGAATCACAGTTAAAGTCCAGAAGACCAGTCTTCACCAAATCAACTGTAACATCCACAGTATGCAACATAAAGCCAAGCGACCATAGGAATAAGGTCAGTAGACATCCTTCTGCATAAATCCAACTTTTATCATTCAGAATCATTTGTACAGTGTCCGTACACTCATTCCAGTCAAGTAACCAGTCTATCCTTTCCACAGAAATATATGTTGACATCAGTGACAAAACATGAATATCAATAGCATGATCGGTAACCAAAAATGATATCATCCAACAATCTCCCCCTTTGGCATTGATGGAAACATATGGGAAAATCCATATGCATCAACCCAAAAGTACTCTCTCTCAATACAATCTTCTGAATATCCTCAACACAAATCTCCCCCAAAATAGTAGGGATTTTCACATAGATTCCTTCCCCCTTTGGCAGCAATGGAAAAGGGTGTCATAACTCATCTGTAATCTTATGTAAGGTGTAGCTTTTTCAAATCTTCATGTCCAATCAGCTAGGTGCAAGATCACCCAAATGTACTCCATAGTTTTCTCCTGCGATCACTCCCCCTAAGGAGTAGATCCATACATCAAGTCCAGAGACTGATATAGCTCTGAGATCCATTGGACTGATGCATATATGCATAAATTAATTACCACTGGGAGGGGCCACCACCCCAAGCATGCCTCTGAGATTCAAAAGCATCTTTTGGCAAAGGTTTGGTAAATATATCTGCTATCTGTTCCTTTGTGCTAATGTAATCCAGTCTAGTTTCTTTATTTGCTACCTTCTCCCTCAAGAAATGATACTTAATATAAATATGCTTTGTTTTTTAATGCATTAAAGGATTCTTTGACATGTTTACAGTGCTAGTGTTATCACAGTGAATAACCACTGGCTCTTTGAAATTTATTCTTATGTCTTCCAGCATTTGTTTTATCCAAACAACTTGTGTGCAATTTATTGCAGAAGCAACATAATCTAACTCACCACTAGATTGAGCAATACAGTTCTGCTTCTTGCTCAACCAAGAAACCAACCTTTTTCCAAGGAAAATTGCACCACCACTTTTACTCTTCATGTCATCCACATTACCTGCCCAATCAACATTAGTAAAAGCCTGCAAAGTAAAATCATCATATTTTTCATATCATAATCCATATTCTACTATTCCTTTCAAATATATGAAAATTCTTTTCATAGCAACAAAGTGTGTCTCTTTAGGATCTGCCTGATATCTAGCCACAATTCCAACTGCATTGGTAATAACGGGTCTAATGTGTGTTAGATATTGTAGACCTCCAATCATTGATCTGTACTTAGTCTGAACAACACTTTGAGTCTCATCATATTGAAGGAAATTAGTCAGAATACATAACAGTAGACCAGAAAAAATGAATTGGCGAAATAAAGCAGTGAAAGCGCAAAGAAGGCATTTTAGGAGTTTAGAGAGCGCATATCTAGGTTTTCATGCAGGAAAGTCTAGTAAGGAGGATATCATTGCAGAAAAAATGAAGGCAGAGAATCGAAGGATAAAAACAATGATGTCGATCAAGACACAAGCAGCATGGGTTTTTCTGGTTATTGTTTCAACTGTTATCTTTACGGTCACAAGCTCGTCGATTGCAGAAAACCTTATATGCGCTCCTCTAGATCCAACTATGAACACCTCAAAGAATTCATCAAAAAGCAAAAACAAAAGAGTATAGCGGAAGGAAATCAAAGCAAAGTTCCTCTGAAACCCCAAAATGAGGTTATTCTGGCCAAGGAACGAATCGATACACCAAAGTCTCTCAGAAAAAAGAGGGATCACAGAAATACATCAAAGATTTTTTCGGTTAGTAACTTGGATCATCAAATAATTTTTTACTCCAAAACAAAATATGCAGTAAAAAACACCTGCACTTCCGAGATGGAGCGAACCCTAAAATCTAGAATTGCTTCAGTCAAAGACTCTGAGGACCCCCATTATGCATTAAGGAGAGGCAGATCTTTAGGGCTCCAGATGCACCCCGAGATTGCGAAACAAATATAGCCAAAATGGCAGGAGGTCAAAAATAGAAAAAAGGTAAGAAGCATTGTACTGAATAAAAGTAGCAATTATATCTCTCTAAAAAATTCTTTTGATTCGCTAAGTGAAGAGCATGAATCATCTAAGAGGGGACTCTCTTCTCCCTCCCATAAGATTAAGAGGGTTTTGGAAAGGAAGGACAAATCTAGGGATAGGGATATTCCACAGCCAGATTCAAAAAATATCACCCCTTCCTTTGCCAAAACCCTAAATAACCAAACAGGGTTTTCCAAGATTAGGGGGAATAATGATTACCCAAAACCCAAG
>MU221424.1:252638-271365 GCA_018584345.1 Thuja plicata
GATAAATATCGAGTCGTGGGTATGCCCACGGAATCTATGTATTAGTATCAGGACTTATAGTCCCGGGCAAGGCTGGAGGTTTTCTCTACCCCGCTCTTTCCTACCAGCGCCTGCACTGAGCGGGGTTTTTTGTATCTTTATTTTTAATAATAATAAAATATTCTATGGCTTCGGCCTTTTACCGATTAAAAAAAAAAACACTTTGAGTCTCATCACTGTTATTCAGTTTGTTTCTTGTCACCATAGGTGTTCCAACAGGTTTACAATCTTTCATTCCAAACTTCTTCAACATTTCCTTAAGATACTTGGTCTGAGATATAAAAATGTCATTCTTACTCTGATTAATTTGCAAACCAAGAAAAAATTTCACCTCACCAATCATTGACATTTCAAACTCATTCTCCATTTCTTTAGCAAAATTCTTATTCATCTTATCATTGCCTCCAAAAATGATATCATCAACAAAAACTTCTAAAATTAAAATTCCATCTTCATCAATTCTCAAATACAAATTATTGTCTGCATTACCTTTTCTAAAACCAAGACGAAGTAGGTATTTGTCTAGTCTTGCATACCATGCCCTTAGTGCTTGTTTCAGTCCATACAGTGCCTTCTTCAGTCCGCAAACCATGTTTTCATCATTTGTTAAAGGAAAACCATCAGGTTGCTCAATGTACACTTCTTCTTCTAGATCACCATTCAAGAATGCTGACTTCACATCCATATGATAAACCTTAAATTTTTTATGTGCAACATAAGCAAGGAATAGTCTCACGACTTCCAACCTAGCAATAGGAGGAAATGTTTCTTCATATTCTATACCTTCTTGTTGTGAGTAGCCATTACATACCATTCTAGCCTTGTTTCTCACCACTGTGCCTTCCTCATCCATCTTGTTTCTGAAAACCCATTTAGTTCCAATCACATTTTTGTTCTTAGGTCTTGGAACTAATTCCCAAGTATTGTTTTTCTTTATCTATTCTAGTTCTTCTTCCATAGCTTTAGTCCAAGATCCATCTCTACATGCTTCATCAATAGTCTTTGGCTCAACTCGAGAAATCAAACAAATTTCATCTCTATCTTTGGATCTAGTCATCATCCCTTTGTTTGCATCACCAATAATTTGATCTTTAGGATGGTTCTTCTTGACGTACCTTGGTGTTTTCAATATCTCAGTAGCTTCAGTCTGTTCTTCTTCTTCAATCTTATTCTCGGTCATCAAAGTTCCTTCAGGTTCAGCAGCAACCTCTTTTGTTTCTATAATCTAACCACAATCATATATCATTTCTTGAATTTGAAAATTTTCATCTATCCTCACATTGGCACTTTCAATCAATTTCCTTAATCTTAGATTGAAACATTTATAAGCTTTACTCTTAGTGGAATAACCAAGAAAGATTCCTTCATCACTTCTAGCATCAAACTTGCCTATCTTGTCATCTCTTTTGATATAACATTTACTTCCAAATATTCTAAAATATTTCACAGTAGGTGTATGATCAAACCGTAATTCATAGTGAGTTTTACTTGTACCTTCTTTGATCTAAATTTTGTTCAATGTGTACACAGCAATGCAAACTGCTTCTCTCCAGTGAACATGTGACACATTTCCTTCCAGCAACATAGTCCTTGCAACATCTAATATGGTTATGTTTCTTCACTCTGCTATCCCATTCTGTTGTGGAGTTCTAGGGGCTAAAGTCTGTCAGTGTATTCTATTTTCTTCACAGTATGTATTAAATAGCTCTGATGTAAACTCTCCTCCTCTATCTGATCTTAAACACTTCATCTTTAAACCGGATTCATTCTCAAATTTTGCCTTGAATAACTTGAACTTGTCAAATGCTTCAGATTTCTCTCTCAAATATGTAACCCACATCATTCTAGAAAATTCATCAACAAAAAGTATAAAATACCTTTCACCATAGTATGATCTTGTTCGTGTAGGACCACACAGATCTGTATGTACCGGATCTAACTTCCTTTTTGCTGAATAAGCTTTGCTCTTGAAAGTGCTTCTAGTTTTTTTCCCCATAACACATTCTCTACACATAGTGTTAGATGGCTTTACAATTCTAGGTAGATCTCTTACTGCTTTTTTCATACTTGCCTTCACAATGTTATCAAAGTTAACATGACAAAACCTTCTGTGACATAACCAACTGTCATCAACCTTCGCAATAAAACAAGAAGCTTCAGATGTGTTCAATTCAAATACATTAGCTCTGGATTTAGTACCAGATGTGATTAGGTCTCTTGTTTTACTCTTGATATAACATTTCTCATCAATGAAGTTCAGTTGATAACCCTTGTCCACTAGCTGTCCAACACTCAACAAATTGTGCTTGAGTCCATCAACAAGTAATACATTGTCAGTGTTAGTTTTTCCATCTAAAGAAATGAATCCAACTCCAACAATAAGTTTAGGAGTATTGTCACCAAATCTAACAACACCACCATCATGTATTTTCAAACTCACAAACTTGTTTTTATCTCTACTCATATGATGTGAACAACCACTATCTATAATCCATTCAGATTTCTTTTCAACTCGGGATACTAAGGTTTTTTCTTCATGCATGGGTTCATCGTCCTAATAGCAATAAATCCAATTTCATCATGGTCATCATCCTCATCATCAGATATACCTTCACTGGCATAATAACATTCCTTGTCCTTTGAGTACTTAGACTTGAAAAATGTAGGTTTGTGCTTTGGAATTCTTGTAGGACATCTAGATGCAAAATGACCAATTTTGTTACATGAAAAACATTTCAAAGGTAATTTGCCTTCAAATTTACCCTTACCTCTCTTTTCTCTTCTAGAAATCAGTGCCACAACTTCATCTAGCTTCCTTTATTCTTCTTGTATTTGTTCCCATTCATCAGCATAGGCTCCAAGTTCTTCTCTTAAATCACTACTGCTTGTGCTTGCATTTCCAGGTAAGATCTTTTTGTTTTTGTGCACGGTTGCTTTGAATGCTGACTCAACTTTAGGTAAAGTGTCTCCCAATTTTGTGACCTCAAACGTAGTTAGCTTTCCAATCAACATCTCTCTAGTGAAGTTCGGTGTCAAAGGTATGATCTCCTCTGTGGCCTGAACTTTGGTTCTATATGTGTCAAAGATTTGAGTATCTTTGCAATCACTTCTTCCTCACTGTAGGTTCCTCTAGAGTTCCTAATATCAGTAACTACTTCAGTAATTCTCTGTGCATATGCCCTAATGTTCTCATCTTTTCTCTTCTTCGGTGATTCCATATTTGTTTTCTAGTTTTGTAACTTTGCTTGCTTTGTAAACTTGTCTCCAACATATAATGCTTCAAGTCTTGTCCAGATTTCATGTGCAGAGTCCAGGTCTTTTACTTTAGTAAATTCTCCTTCTGATAGTGCGCTGATCAAAGATGTCCTTGCAACCATATTGCATAAAAATAGATTCTTTTCATCTTCAGTGGCTTTCTCTAACTCATCCGCAGTCGCTACCTTTTATTTCTTCTTGTTTATCATCCAGTAATCAATTCCTAGACATAGCAAATGTGTTCTCCTCTTGTTCTACCAACTGTCAAAGTTTTCAGGATCAAACTTTGGACTATCCTTCCTGTAGTAAGTCATGTTCAGCATCACCTCAAGCTGTTAAAATTTCTCTCTGAGGACCACTAGCTCTGATACCAATTGTTAGGAATAACAGTCCACAAGACAACTGAGAGGGGGGGTGAATCACTTGTAGTATAGATTATTAAACTTTAAACTTTCTAAACCAAATCTACAAATGTAAATGATAACACGGTAAATGCCAACACTGTAACACAATATTTGTTGTCGAGGAAACCCTGTTAAAGGTAAAACCTCGGTGGGAATTAACACCCACAAATAATGTATTGAGAGTATAGTATCCCTTTTAAAAGATATTATCCATGTTAGGAGCTTGTTACAACATATAGTACATAGTCCCTATTAGGAGATAGACTCTGTTAGGAGTCAGAAAATAGTAGGCTCACTGCCAAGGCACACTGCCCAAAGAAGGTTAAAGCCACCCTCAAGGATTTACAATCTAAATCAAGTGTATAAAGCAAATACACAATCCAGTGAACTGTCTGATAGCAATTGTCTTTGCTTGGTCAGTTCCAATGAAGTATAACAATCATCAACTCTGCTCTATATCCAGCAGTCAATAAGCTTCGCAACTTCCACGCATCTCTGTCCTCTTTTTCTCTGCCACATCTTTTACATAAGAAAAGATCATTCGTATATACCCTCTTACAATAATTCGTTAGGTCAGCCAATTAAGCTTTCCTAATACATAATTAACTAGGTCGGCCAATTAAGGCTTTCCATCATACAAATAATTACATAACCCCTTGCTAAGATACAGGCGGTACCTATAACAAGTAAACATCAATTACAATCTGTTACATATACTTCCAGATCCACAATCCATGCTCATAATTAATTTCACACGCTACATGTCTAAAGTCGGCTAGGAAATAGGTCTTCTCTAGAATACACGCCACAACTGACGTCACCAGTATCCAAACAACAATCGAACTCAGCCCATTATTACAACATATGTCGATTGTCCGCTAGTAAGCTCGCATCATTTGAAATATCTTCACCATAAAGATATACCCAAAACACAGAGACTTTCTCTATCCAGAATCACAATTACAGTTCAGAAGACCAGTCTTCACCAAATCAATTATAACATCCACATTATGCAACAAAAAGCCAAGCAACCTTAGGAATAAGGTCAACAGACATCCTTCTACATAAATCCAACTTTGATCATTCTGAATCATCCGTACAGTGTATGTACACTCATTCTAGTCAAGTAACTAGTTTGTCCTTTCCACAGAAATATATGTTGACATCAGTGATAAAACATGAATATCAACAACATGATCAATAACCAAAACTGATATCATCCAACACAAATTTATTTTGCCGACTTTGTAAAATCCACATGGTGTAAATATGCTTTTGATAAGCTAAGAACAATAGTTCCCAAAGCTTTCTAATTTTGTATATTCCACTTAGCAAGTTCAATTGCATCAATTGGTGTTACTAAATTCAGTTTGACAACATCCCAAATATCTTTTTTAATCAAGTGTAACTACATTTGTATCTGCTAAGTATGAAAGTATCTTCCTTCAAATTTCTCAATGAATGTTAATTTGTCTATGATTACTCATTTAATCAAAGGTGTTAGGCTCAACTAATAATGCACCTTGATTATAACACTTTGACACAAGGAAATTTGATTTTGCAACAAAAAACCACTAGAAGACTACTAAAACTTTATTTTGAAATAATATAACTAAACAAAAACTAAAGACCTACCAAACTTACTACTACTTATGAGCTCAACCTAGACCAACTTAATAAAAATAAAAATAATTAGACTTCAATGTAAAAACAAAACCTATAGATGTAAACTATAATATGTCCTCACTTCTCCTAAAGTGAATGAAGAGTTATTTACAATTTTGCCAAATCTAACTACAACAAAGTGCCACAATCTATACTGGAATACATATATGTACCAAAGTCCACATATGTATCGAAATTGGATGAATATAAATTTCAATCCACAAGATCCTTGGTAAACAAATGTGGAGGGATATGATTGTTAAAATCTAGACCCAGATACAGTCGTAGCATAGCTAATTGAGGAGGGAATGATTAAAATCTTACACTTTATCCAAATAAAATAGGATGGCAAGGATGGTCCATGTACTCACTCGGTTGTGCACCAAGTTTGTCGGTCAGGCAAATTTACTTATTTTTAATTGGGTGGACGTGGATTAAAAATGATCAGGATATGTGTAATATTGAGTAGATTGAACGTTGCTCTAGTTAATTGGAAACCATGGTAAATTCCAAATCTAAATCAGTATTCCACTTCCAATTGTTAACAGGATTATTCACCTCGTCTATGGCAAAACCAGAAACCACATTACATATGATGAGAGTCACTCCATTGGATACCAAATTGGCTCTGATGCCATATTAACAATATGGACATAGGTAGAAGCTAGAATAATAAACAAATAATACATCCTACAACATCTTATCCAATAAACATTACATATAAATAGGATTTTGATATCCTAGTTTGCAGGAAACTCCATAAACAACTTTCCTAAATATGTTGAGTTGTTTTAACAACTCATCATATTCATACCACTAATCTAATAACAACTACGACAACCTTTCTAAATTATTATTTTATGCATTCATGTGAACACTAACAATATATTTCCCAACAATTGCTTTTTTGTCTCTCCATCATTCATTTTTATTATCATAAATATTTTACATGATTTTTGGTTTTAGTGTTAATTTCATTGCATATATCAATTTAATAGCCTAGGTAATATTAGTATGTTGATGTGGATTGAACTTGAAAAAACAAAAGGGGATGAGCTCAAAAATTGTCTCCTTGACCATTTATTTTAGTAGAGTTTTCACTTACAAAATCAACTTTGTAGGTGTAGACACCTAAACTTATTCTCATACAACCTTACTCGAAATTAACTAAACAATTAAATTATTTAGTTAATCTAGCTTGCCTAATGTTTACCTCATCTAATTAAATAAGCTTATTATCTAATTAGTCGTCTTCCCTCTTGATGCATATTTTTAAAACTGATTATAGATTATTAATAAAATATTACACCAAAGACTTCTTGCTCATAAGGGACATAACCATCTTAGGAGCAAACAAAACTCTATAAAAATACATAGAAGAACATAGTGTACTACTTAGAAAACTAAGGTGGAATAAATAGTGTAGCTTGCACTGTATTTTCCATGTCATAAAACTCAATTGGTGGATAGAACTCAAATATAATATCATTGGTTATAGTAAGGTCTCCAACTCAAGATCAGGTTTGGTAGATTCTTGCTTTACTTTGAGATGTGTATCTTTAAATAGTATATCATGTGTATAGTTTTTATGTCTTTATTGAAACTTCGAGTACTTTTTTATGAACAAATAATTACCACCTCTATCATAGGGCCAATATTTGGCACTTTTCACTTCATCTCTCTGAATATTGACTTGAGTTGTGTCAAAAAGCTCCTAGAACTTCTCTTCAATAACCTTAATGTTAATGAAACATGTATGGAAATGGAGTGAAATATATATTTTATATTTGAAACACGTAATTTGTCTCTCTCTTCCTTGGAAACAATCCTCATTTCTTGCTTTCCATGGAAACCAAATAGTATTAGTAGTTAAGATCAACCCAAAAAAAATATTTAGGCCTTGAGCATAGCCAAACAAGATTTCTTGCCAAGAAAATTTATATTTGTCATCCCATCCATCACAAACACCAAAAACAAAATGTGAAATCTACTTAGAAAAGAAACATTAAAAAACTGTAGTTAAGTCAATGGGATCTTGGTCTCTTGGTGAAGTTGAAAGGTTCTTAATGAGCCCACCAGGGATCAAGTCTTGTTGAGTGAAAGGCTCTAAAATCATAAGGCATGAGGTTGGGTTCATACCCTAGGAAAATTCAACAGAATGGGTACCCCCAGTCCGTGGCTCTTAACTAAAGAAGATGAATAATACTCTAGATAACAAAAAAAAATGAATAATATTTTCATAGATTCTGCATACATAACATAGGTTATTAAAACGTTGAATATGCTTCAAATTGACAAGTAGTTTTATTAATAGAACCATCCATTTGAAATAAGTCTTCTTTGGTTCAATTACATAGGACTAAGACAGGTTTATGTTTTTTGACTATTGCTCATTACTAAGGTTTAAATGCCAACAATTGCTCATTACTAAGGTTTAAATGCCAACAATTACTCATTACTAAGTTTTAAATGCCAACAATCATTAAGGTGCTTGAAAACCTCCCAAGAGATTGTGAGAGAGAGTAATACATCCCTTTTAAGTTCATTACAGTGCCATATTTAAGACACCAATGGCAAAAATTGATGTAACAACTTTTTTGAAACGATGAAATACACCAAAGATGTGACATCACATTGCTCATGTATCTACACATGAGTGTCATTTGAGGCACAATGATACAGAGGTAACAAAAAGGATAACCTTGGTATTTCATAAGAAAGGTGGCATCAATGAAACAAATAAACAATCACGAGTTAAATCTACTGTAATGAATACAAGAAAGAAAACAACGCCTAAACGATAATTGAGTACTAGCCCACAATCTTGTTCTCTTGTAATGCAATACAAGAATAGATTGAGGGACTCATCAAGATCCAATCCATGCCTAACAACACTTAATATCTAAACATAATGGAAAACCTTCACAAGATATGCCCTAACTAGAAGGTACAAACCCTCGACTAGCTAGAATGTTGATGAGTAACATCGAGACAATAACGTGATTCCTAAAGAGACCTCCAATAGAGAAGACACATTGGTAGAGGAAATGAGACAATTTTCCTTGGGTAGGCACACCTTTTAAGGAGGGGTATACATAAAGATAAGACAATAATTAGGCACTTCATCTTCAACAAAGACGTATAGTCCAACAATAATCAAATTCCCCCACAACTCTTTCTTTTTTCCAAATTATACTTGCAACTAGGATGAAAACTTGGGGCGGTCTAGAGAGTTGTTACAATCTAATACTTTGCACCTAAAGTTACATCAAAGGTAGCACACGGACATACATAAGTAAATTTGTTTTCATGCATAATATATGTTATACTAAGACTAAATCTTTGCAACTTTGGATTTTAGAAAAATCTTCTACCAGTTGTCATTTTTATTAAGCACTGTATCCTAAGATTATTTAATCACCACGTACTAGAATCATCATAGCTAGAGTAGGAAGATAGTTCATGGATTAACACCTCTCACATCCATACACCAATTTTGGGTATCCCATGAAAGTACCAGTGTTGTTGGTTTACCCTACCAAATGATGGTTTACTGAGAGGGGGGGTGAATCAAAAAATATTGAAACTTAACACTTTAAAACTAAACCTCTGATTCAAATTGGTAACTCAAATAACAGAAGCAACTGAAACTTGTAAACACTTCACAAACTTGATAAACAACATATAACATAAGAAACTAATATCCACAGTTATCAAGTATCACATGTAACACCAGATTTAATGAGGAAACCCAATTTGGGAAAAACCTTCATGGGAATTGTCACCCACAAAAATAAACTCTTATGAAGTATGCTCGGTTAAGATCCAATCTGGTTAAAGATTACAATGCACATTTGTTAGATGTGACCCTGTTAGGAGATTTACCTTAGATCTGTTAAGATCTTCACCCTGTTAGGAGTGGCCTGGTCAGAGGTATTTAAACATTCATCCTAGAATGTCACCTTTCACAAGGATTTACAAAAAGACTTATTAGGTCCACTTGGTCAAGAGATTTTATGTTATAAATATTAGTAAGCAATAGTGTATTGATTTTGATCTATGATTCTGCAACTACCTTTTGCTTGATCAGATCCCTTGTGCACTCTTTGAAACTACTGGGATCAACAACTCAATAATCTCTTCTCTGGATTGGATCTCCACCTCTTTCTCTACTCTGCTCGGTAGCACTTTAACTCTTCAACTCTTCAACTCGCTAGCATCTCTATATAAACATACAAACTCATAAATATATAGGCCTCTATTTTGGCTCTTAATCTCATTGATTGGGTATTCCTTCAATTGCACTCAGTCATCATATCATCTCTTATGAACTGATTCAATGTATCTGCAACTTGGTTAAACAATTAACCTTTTCCCCGTGACTTGCACTTTTCTTGGAACTCACAACTCTACTTTTGCCGCTTAATCTTCATCTTAGATCTTCAACTTGATTTTTCATGATTGTAGATCTTGTAACAAACTTTGTCTTCATCCTTAGCATCTTCTTGATCTTTGCACCTTCGCATTAAATTCATTCTACTCCTTCAATTCAATCTTTGTTCAAACTTTGTTTTGTGTTCAATGACTATCTTTACTCGGTGTCTGACTTCACTCGATTACCAATTTCTCAGTAACTGACCTCCGCTCGGTTGTCAACTTTTCTCAGTGATTGAATTTGTTTTTGTTGACCGACTAACACTTCCCATTACCAACAAACTTCTCACTGCTTGTTAACTAGGCTTGTTCCCTTTACTTACTTGACCTTTATGCTTTACCGACTTAACAACATCAAATGTTAAGTAAAAACAATTATACCAATAGTACCTCATCATTGTCTAATCTTTGTTATCTTCCTAATTAAGTTCCTCTCGAATGATATGGAAACTTAATATAAACCATAAATCAATTGCTTGACATCAATAACAAAATAACAATTAACCTAACCATTCTACTTGTTTGTATTCTACTGAACTCAACCTTCATCATCATTACCATCAGTTGGTTAACAATCTCCCTCTTTGGCATTGATGGAAATACTATCAACTAATGATGGTATACTATGATCTCTATGTATTGTCTTTGCTCCCTCTTAGCTTGTTCTTCCTCTTTGCCTTCTATCACATTCTCCCTCTTACACGTGGTCTCCTTTAATTGTGTATTCATCACTTACTTCTTTGTTCCTCTGATTGTCAATCACTTACTTCTCCCTCTTCGAAAACAATTCCAAAGATCCATACTCCCAAAATCTTGTTCAAGTAGTGAATCATACCTTGCATGTATTGATTTCTCTTTGCATACATAAATCCTTTCACAACTTCAGGCATCACCTAAAGTGTGAACACTATAATCAACTCAAAATTTAGATATTCTAATGTGTCCTAGAATTGATGCAACATGCCTATTTCATTAATGAATGTTGGATAGGGGTAGGACCCCTAATTTACCTCTAAGATACTCAAAAACATCCTTCGATAGTGGCTTGGTGAATAAGTCAGCTAGTTATTCCTTTGAGTTCACATACTCCAACGTTACATGCTTGTCTTGTACTTGCTCTCTCAAGTAATGATACTTGATAGATATGTGCTTAGTCTTTGAGTGCATTACCAGATTCTTTGATATGTTTATAGCACTTGTGTTGTCACAATAGATAGTGACTAGAACGGTGATCTCCTCTTGCATACCTTCTAGTAGTTGTTTGATCCATACAATATTTGCACAATTCATAGCTGCAAAAACATACTCAGCCTCGACAGTAGACTGTGATATACAACTTTGTTTCTTGTTTAGCCATGTAAATATTATTTCTCCTAGAAAGAAACTCTGGCACTTGTACTATTTTTGTCATCAATGTTTCCATCCCAATCAACAATAATGTAGAATTTCAAGTCAAAGTCTCCTCATTTCCTGTATAGTAGGCAAAAATTCTTAATTCCTTTCAGATATCTAGAAATTCTCTTAACTACAGACATATGTGTTTCCTTCAGATCGGAAGAAAACCTTGCAATAATCCCTACTACATGAGCAATATCAAGTCTGTTGTGCGCTACATATTTCTAGTTACCAATCATGGATTGGTAGAGTGTCTTATTGACTTCTTTCGACTCATCCTCTTTAGATAATTTGCAGCCAGTGACCATTTTTGTTCCAACCGATCTTGAGTCATTCATGCCAAAAGGTCTTTATGATCTCCTTGATATACTTTAATTGTGTAATATAGATCCCATCCTTTACCTATCGAATTTGAAGTCCAAGAAAGAATTTAATATCTCCAATCATAGAAATTTCAAACTCCTTTATCATCTCCTCAGCAAAAGATCTGCACAATGTGTCATTGCCTCCAAAGATAATGTCATCAACAAATATCTCAGTAATTAAAACTTTGTTAGTACTATCATGTTTTAGATACACATTGTTGTTGTCACTTGTTCTTTGAAATCCTATTTTGATTAGATATGAATGCAATCTTTCATACCATGCTTGGGGTGCTTGTTTCAAGCCATACAATTCTTTGTGCAATTTGTATACCATTTCTTGGTTAGTATTCTTATCAAATCCTTCAACTTGTTAATATATACTCCCTCTTTAAGAATACCACTAAGAAATGCAAACTTAACATTCATTTGATAAACTTTGAATCTCTTATAAGCCGCATATTGATGTAGATGAGGCATTCCACAATCTTTATCTCTACATTCTTCATTGGTGAACATGATAATGACATGTAAATGATATGTAATATCATTTTGGGCTGCACATTCAATACTGTTTTGGCCCCTTTCACATCTAAATAACTCTGCGTATATTAAAAATTGATCATTGTCTCTCTTGGGTCTCCGACCAACAAGAGAGACCACTCCAAGCTCAAGTCTCGACATTACTCACAAACACTACAATAATTCCACCACCTTTTCTATTATCAAAGGCCGATAACCATCGAGCCATTCCCGACTGGAATATCATCCCCTACGGCTTTAATAGACCGAGCTCCATTCTATCACCTTGCGGCTTATGAAACAAGACCATGCACGTTGAGAGGGAGTCCACCACCTTTCCTTCATAAAGGTTGAGCTTTCCATTTAGTCGCCTCGACTTAGCATGACTATTGTAACATATCCTCGGGCTCCACGCGACATGTATACACTGACCAGCTTCCTAGTGTCGTTTGCATGGCTCGAAATCTTCGTTATAGTCGACCAACTCTGCACCTTCATCTATCATGGGTCATGCAAGTATAAAGTGTGCCACCTCCTAGAATAATACAAATGTCGAGCACAAGACATGGGCTCAACTATTCTAAAGACTCTCGACTCCACACACAACGCTCATGGGTCTGCCTGTTGGTCGTGCGAGTGTTCATAAAGCTGCCACCTTCTCGTTGCAGTTTGCACACATGGCGCCCACACACATTCCATAATGGTTTCTTTGAAAACCGTTTCAAACTCGAAAGCATTTCGGAACGAACGCTCGGCATCATGCATCAGTTCTTTGTCATCATAAACTGTTTAAGATCCCATTCAGGACTGTTCTCACTGTACCATTCTTTCATAAAGAATCAAACCAAAAGCGAAAACATCTAATGACCCAAACATAATATATATAAACCCGAATGCATAACTAAAATTAACATCAATGATAGAGAGAAGATGCCAACATAGCTTATGAAAAACAATAACTCCATTAATATATATTGTCTGCAATTACAAAATGAATGGCTCTCTGGCTATGGCCAGAGAGCCATTTGGGTTTTCTCTCTATTCCCAAACTATTCTCTCTCCCTCTCCTATCGACTATCTATCTATTCTATATATCTGTCAATTCCATTATGCTCCTTTAAGGATGCTTTTGCATTTACAAAACCGTTGAGCCGATTTCCTGACTTATCCGTTACTTGTCTATTTAAAGATTATTCTTTGGACAGTTATGAAACTGTCCACCTACTTTGAAGACTCATCATATTCCTACTTGATTACAATGCCATCTATTCTAGGGTAGTAATGAAAACCGTAAACCTACCTGATATTCATTCGGACCTATGAGTTACAAACTTGATATGATGCATTGTGAGATACATTACAATGCAATTAAAACCACTTAAACCATTGCTTGGTATGGTATCACGAACTTCAGATTGACTTAAACATAACAATACTATGCAACTTGGCATAATGCTCCAAGGTCGAGGTGCCTTTGCACCATACTCCTGCTGAAAAAAAATATTTCCATGTCCCATGGAAATGCCTGGTATCACTCTGGATCAAAACTCCTTGCACTCTCTGATGCTGAAACTGACTCCATCTTTCACAATGCTGCATAACAACAAACTACCCAACACAAACCATCCATCTTACCCAACAGCAGACTCGGTCCAGTGATGCACTTCCCACTCTCTCTTCAGTGGTTGCTTTCGGCACCCTACTCCAGACTTATCTCTGTTAGAGAATGGTCAGGACAGAACTTACCTATCTGCCCACACAAACTCTCTAGGAATTTCTTTCCTTCTTGCAGCTAGATGGGTCAAGTTATTTCCTCACAATATTTGACTACCCAGATCGTTCACTCACTCTGATACCATTCTGATGTAGACGGGGCATTCCACAATCTTTATCTCTACATTCTTCATTGGTGAACATGATAATGACATGTAAATGATATGTAATATCATTTTAGGCTGCACATTCAATACTATTTTGGCCCCTTTCACATCTAAATAACTCTGCATATATTAAAAATGGATCATTGTCTCTCTTGGGTCTCCGACCAACAAGAGAGACCACTCCAAGCTTGGGTCTCAGTATTACTCACAAACACTACAATAATTCCACCACCTTTTCTATTATCAAAGGCCGATAACCATCGAGCCATTCCCGACTGGAATATCATCCCCTACGACTTTAATAGACCGAGCTCCATTTTATCACCTTGCGGCTTATGAAACAAGACCATGTGCGTCAAGAGGGAGTCCATCACCTTTCCTTCATAAAGGTTGAGCTTTCCATTTAGTCACCTCGGCTTAGCATGACTGTTGTAACATATCCTCAGGCTCCACGAAGCATGTATACACTGACCAGCTTCCTAGTGTCGTTTGCATGGATCAAAACTTCATTATAGTCGACCAGATCTGCACCTTCATCTATCATGGGTCGTGCAAGTATAAAGTGCACCACCTCCTGGCATAATACAAATGCTGAGCACAAGACATGGGCTCGACTATTCTAAAGACTCTCAGCTCCACACACAGCGCTCGCGAGTCTGCCTACTGGTCACGCGAGTGTTCATAAAGCCACCACCTTCTCGTTGCAGTTTGCACACATGGCGCCCACGCATAGTCCATAATGGTTTCTTTGAAAACCATTTCAAACTCGAAAGCATTCCAGAATGAATGCTCGGCATCATGCATCAGTTCTTTGTCATCATAAACTGTTTAAGATCCCATTCGGGACTGTTCTCACTGTACCATTCTTTCACAAAGAATCAAACCAAAACCGAAAACATCTAATGACCCAAACATAATATATATAAACCTGAATGCATAACTAACATTAACATCAATGATAGAGAGAAGATGCCAACATAGCTAATGAAAAACAATAACTCTATTAATATATATTGTCTGCAATTACAAAATGAATGGCTTCTGGATGCGACCAGAGAGCCATTTGGGTTTTCTCTCTATTCCCAAACTATTCTCTCTCCCTCTCCTATCGACTATCTATCTATTCTATATATCTGTCGATTCCATTATGCTCCTTTAAGGATGCTTTCGCAGTTACGAAACCATCAAGCCGATTTCTTGACTTATCAGTTACTTGTCTATTTAAAGATTATTCTTTGGATAGTTATGAAACCGTCCACCTACTTCGAAGACTCATCATATTCCTACTTGATTACAATGCTACCTATTCTAGGGTAGTAATGAAAACCGTAAACCTACCCGATCTTCATTCAGACCTATGAGTTACAAACTCGATATGATGCATTGTGAGATACATTACAATGCAATTAAAACCACTTAAACCATTGCTTGGTATGGTATCACAAACTTCAGATTGACTTAAACATAACAATACTATGCAACTTGGCATAATGCTCCAAGGTCGAGGTGCCTCTGCACCACATATACTAGTAGAATTCTAACTCCTTCTAATCTAGCAACAGGTGCAAAAGTTTCACCATAGTCTATTCCTTCTTCTTGTGCATACCCCTTGCAAACTAATCTTTCTTTATTTTTTATTACATTGCCATATCATTCAACTTATTTATGAAAATCCACTTAGTACCAATTACATTCTTATATTTTGGTCCCGGTACCAAAGTCCATGTATTATTCCTTTGAATTTGATCTATCTCTTTCTTCATTGCTTTCATCCAATCTTCACTTTCTAATGCATCTTTTACTTTTCTCGATTCAAATTAAGATATTAAGCATGTTTTTCTCTTACCTTACTTATTGTCAGAACTTCAACAGTCTTATCTCCAATGATTTTACTCGGTGAGTGGTTTCTCTCCACATACTTTGCCAACATAGGCTTGGTAGCTGGTGGTATCTCTTCATCTCCATCATTCGATGGAATATCTCTCTGCTCATCTTCATCCTCGATTTGTGCTTTTGGTAAGGTGTCAGGAATCTCATTTTGTACATACACAAATCTTTGATAATCCTTAGGTTCCTTCTTGTTGTCTTCATCATTCTTCGTTGCAAATTCATCAATTCTCACATTTTCACTTTCTATTATTTTGTTAGTATTCTTATTCAAACATTTATAGGCTTTGCTCTTAGTAGAATATCCCAAGAATATTCCTTCATCTCCTTTAGAGTCAAATTTTCTTTCTCTTGCATCTTTAAGAATATAACACCTACTTCTGAATACTTTGAAGTAACTTACATTCGGGTTGTTTCCATACCAAATCTCATAAGGTGTCTTATTAGTTCCCTTCTTCAGTTGTAATTGGTTAAGTATATAAGCAATAATGATGACTGCTTCTCTCCAGAAGGTTTGAGAAATGTCATTCCCAATCATTAGTGTTCTAGCACAATCCACAATGGATCTGTTCCTTCTTTCAACTATATCATTCTGCTCTGGTGTCCTCAGTACAGACATCTACCTCTTTATACTGTGTTCATTACAGAAGAGTGTAAATTCATCAGAATTAAACTCTCCGCCTTTGTTAGATCTTAGACATTTCAGTTGTCTCCCTGTCTCTTTTTCAACTCTAGCCTTCTACCACTCAAACATTTGGAATGCATTGGATTTTTCTTTTAGAAATATAACCGACATCATTCTAGAATAATCATCAACAAATAATATGAAGTATCTATCTCCGTAGTAGCTTTGTGTTCTCATGGGACCACATAGGTCAGTGTGTACTAACTCCAAAATACCTTACGTAGTATACAATTTGCTTGTAAATATCAATTTAGTCATCTTACCTACTTGACATCCCTTACACATTACATTGTCAGGTTTTTCTAGACTTGGTAGACCTCTTACTCTATTTTTCTTACTCATTTTGATTAAGTTGTCAAAGTTAACATGTCATAGCCTTTTGTGCCATAGCCATACATCTTCAATCTTAGCAAACAAACAAGTCTTTATGGATGTATCAAGGTAGAATAAGTTACCTTTAGATTTTTCTCCAGTGGCAATTAAACTTCCCTTCTGATCAAATACTTTAACCTTCTTTTTTTGAAATTCCAATTCGTGACCTGTATTATTAAACTGTGCCACACTCAAAAAATTGTACTTCTAACCTTCAACCCAATAAACACCATCACATTTAGTATTGTTCAGTAGAATTATAGAACCTTTTCCCTTCACAGGATATGGGGCATCATTTCCAAATCTAACATTTCCACCATTATGCTCTTTCAAAGTAATAAACTTATCAATATCACCAGTCATATGGTGTGAGCAACCGTTGTCTATAATCTATACATATCATTTTTACTTACTTGTGAGATTAGGGATTTTTCTTCAACATACCTTTCTTCATCAGAGTAATCTTTAATAGAAACATAGAAAAATTCTTCTTCATTATCAATGTCATCATTAAATGATCCTCCTTCAGTAATGTAGCATGATTTATTTCCTTTGTTCTTAAAGTCTCTGAATCTTATGAATCTGTTCTCACTCTTGTTTTTATCTTTGTTATCTTTCTTCTCAATATTTTTGGGATAGTTAGAAGCTATGTGACCTATTGTTTCCTTTTCTTGCTGACACAAAAATATTCCTCAGAGGGTTCACTCTATTTATCCCTGACACTGACCAAGCATAGAGAAGAACAACAGAAACAATGTTTTGAAACCTCCTAAACTTTGAGCTCCACTAACTCGGGCGGGATTACCCTTTAAAACTTAGAATAATGAAACCACTAAATTATTCTAGTTTGTTATTGATGGAATTACAAGAACTGGTCAGTGTAACTTTTATTTTAAAACAGACCAGACTGAAAGTAAAGATTGATTTTAGTAATGATAGTCATTTGATTGAATGAAAAATAGACCAGTGCTCAATCCTAGGGCATGGAGTCATCTGTGAATAGTTTTAACCAGCATGATTAGGGACAAAACTTAAGGCAATTATAGGATCTGACACAAACATAGATATACCTTGTATATATACCTCAGTACACTTAGCCAAATTAATCCATCAAATTCATTTTCTACCCTGAACTTTAGTGAGATATCTCTAAGGTATTTTTATATTCTCTCCTTGAAAGAACCCTAGAAGTATTTTGTAATCTGCCTGACAGATACATAAATTGAAAACATTCCTAGAACATTCAATTTAGACAAAATTTAGAATGCTAAAATGAAGACAGAAAACCCATTAAATGCTTCAGAAACTGTGAACTGGATTTTATTCAAAAGTCATTATCACTTATTACATTCCACAGACATTACTCCAAAAAGATCTGATATATTGGTTTTCAAAACCAAAATTTACAATTGATTTAGTATTCCTTTTAAACGTAGAAATGACCATCCCTCACCCAGTAGTCTTGGAATCCTTTTATAGCATAAGGATGCAACAAGCTACCGACATACTGGGAAAGCTTACAAAAATTTTGCAACAACTTTGCAACGAACTTGAAACAAAATTTTGCAACCGAACACGGGTGGCAGCTTATTTGCAAAGCCTGACAAGGTTTGTTTTTTGTGGTTTAGCCATATTTGATTCATCCTTTAAGCTTCGCCTCCCATCTGTTCACTTCTTTGATGGTGGGCCAATCAAAAGTCTTCTCTTCTTCTAGCCTGGCAACAGCTTCCACCCACCTGGCATCCATGGCAGTTCTGGCCTCAGTCACAAATTTAGCCATGTCTCTTTCAACTTTGCAAAAGCCATCGATCAGTTCGTTGCAATATT
>MU221424.1:290492-321751 GCA_018584345.1 Thuja plicata
GTGGTGGGCATTATTCTGCCAAAACTACAGCTCACAAGATAATTAGAGCTGGATTTTACTGGCCATGTCTTTTCAGAGATACTCAGATGTTTGTAAGAAAATGTGAACCATGCCAAAGGTTTTCTGCGAAAATGAAATTTGTAGGAGCATTACCTCTAAGTCCTATGACTATTGAAGCTCCTTTTACTCAGTGGGGTTTGGATTTTATAGGTGAGTTTACAGAAAAATCCAGTGGGGGTCATAGTTGGATTCTTGTGGCTACAGACTACTTCACCAAATGGATAGAAGCAATCCCAACAAAGAAGGCAACCAGCAGGATAGTAATGGATTTCTTGATAGACAATATTCTGATGAGATTTGGTGTGCCCACTAAGCTGATATGGACAATGCCATGTGTTTTAGGTCTGATGAATTTAGAGACTTCTGTGAAGAATATGGCATTACTTTATCTTACTCTTCACCATATCATCCTCAATCTAATGGACAGGCTGAGTCCAGTAATAAAAGTATTATGAAGATCATTAAGAGGATTCTGGATAAAAATAAGAAGTCCTGGCACTCAAAATTGAAATTAGCCTTATGGGCTGACAGAGTGACAGTGAAAAGGGCCATAGGGGTTTCCCCTTTTGAAATGGTTTATGGAAGTCAGGCAAGGTTGCCCTTGAACAATTTTTTACTAGTGCACAAATTTTTGCTGGAAGAAGATTCAGAAAATCCAGAACCTATGATGCAAAGAATGGATCAGTTGATGGAATTAGAAGAAACAAGAGCAGAAGCTCACAAAAGAAACCTGAAATTGCAGCAACAGTCTAAATACCTGTTTGATAAAAGGACAACTGAAAGGAAATTTAGGGTAAATGATCTAGTGTTACAATGGAATGCCAGAAAAGAAGAGAAAGGTAAACATGGCAAGTTTGAATCATTGTGGATGGGCCCGTTTGTAATCCAGGAGTTTCATGGGCAGGATTCTTATTTCTTGGAGGATCCAAATGGTGAAATACAGGAATTGCTAGTGCATGGACAATTCCTGAAACATTATTTCTTATAGTTTTCTTTCTTCCATGCACGTTAGTTTAGGTTTCCCTATTTTTGTGTGGTTTTGTGTGCTCCTGTACAGTTTTATCAAAATTTTGCGGTCTGTTCTCCAGAGGTCTGGCTTCTAATGACAATCTTGCAATTATCTTTTCCCAGTCGGAGCCATTATTAGCACTGTGTTGAAAAACTTGAATTTCTTAGCTTTTGCTTTTCCCGGGTTTTCTTGTTTCAAATTCTGTACTTTGCCACACAAAATAAATAAACCCTAGGTCTTAGCGCTTCTGTTTCACAGTTACTTTTCCATCCACTTAGCGCATGTGTTAAATTGAATCGCCTTGTCGCGTTACCCCAGCCGAATATTCTATTTGTCTTCCCGACTTTGCTTTTTCCTCATGTCGCGTAGTCTCGGTTAAAATCAGAATATTCCTTCAGTGTTTCGAGACTCAGCGATCTCTTTCAGTCAGGTAGTCGCAAGATCTTCATGTCATAAGGTTTTATATAGATGGGACCCACTGCTTTAGTCGGGTGATCGCGACAGATTCTCAGCGGTTAAGAAATTGTTCCCAGACTCAGTGATTACCTTTTGTCGCTTTGTCGCCAGATCAGTCAAAGTTGATAGTTAAGCAATGCCTTCAGTCGCATGGTCTCAAAATAGAATGGCGGTTAAGATATTTCAGCTCAGACTTTGTGACTAACCGTCTGTGGTTTGCAGTAATGTGTAGTCGGGATGTCGCCAGAACATGACGATGACTCAGTTCTCCAGTATGCATTCAGTGAGCTAATGATTGTGTGACATCTGTCAGAAGGCGATTGGATATCAAAGGATCAGTGCATAGTCGCCAGAGGAAGAAAAAGGATTCAGTGACTTCGAGACTAAGTGCTTTTTCCCTTTAGTCGCGGTGTCTGAGAAAGATTTAAGGGCAGGCATGAAAATCTGGCGATTAAACGATGGCCGTTGGATGAGGGAATAAAAGGATCTAACGGTGGTCGCGAATTCTGAGAAGAAAAGTGCCCTAAGGAAGAAGTCCTCCCAACTTGGCGATAAGGGTATGTCGCATGGTCGCAAGAAGCAAAAGAGGGGCGCTTTTAATATGTCAAGGTAAAATTAAATGCTTAGGGCTTATATCCCCCGACTTGGCGACTAAGCATTGTCGCGTAGTTGTGAAACAAAAAATAAATGTTCAGTGACAAGGAGATAACCGTGGTGGTTAAAGGTAAAGGTCAGTCGCGCAGTCGCTTGAAAATGAAAGTAAGCCGCCCAGACTTGGCGACTAACCGCTAGCGGTTAGTCGCGAAGTAGCTAGAAACCGGAGATAGCAGCCGCGACATGGAGAAAATGGCTTGTCGCATGGTCGCCGGATAAATCTGAGGTTAAAATGAGCCAAGACCAGTTTGCAACAGCAAATGGGAGTGTGCCATGTGTCATTTTCTGGTAATTTCTGGGCAGTATATGCATAAATATGAGATTTTCACAGAGCATAAAATGGTGCAAAATAGAAGAAAGACATGGTAAAATTTGTGTCTGAGTCCAAGGCTGCCACGGATACCAGGCAGGTGGGAGCTGTTGTCAAGCTAGAAGTGAACACTGTTAAAGAAGAACAAATGGGAGGCAAAGCTTAAAGGATAAACGTGGTTAAGCCATGAAAGATAAACCTTGTTAATAAGCCGTCACCTTGTTAATAAGCTGTCACCTTGTTAATTAGCTATTGCCAAGTTGTTGTAAGCTGTCGATAATCCTTCCCAGATGTCGGTAGCTTGTTGCATCCTTGTGCTATAAAAGGATCCCAAGACGACTGGTACAAGGATGGTCATTTTTCTATCTGAAAATACTAAATCAATTGCAATATATCTGGTCTTTTCTGGAGAAATCTCTGTTGAATGTAGTAATTGACGATGACTTCTGAATGAAATCCAGTTCACAGTTTCTGAAGCATTTAGTGGATTTTCTGTCTTCATTTGCATTCTAAATTTTGTTTAAATTGAATGTTCAAGCGTTTATAATTTATATGTCTGTAAGGCAGATATATGAGATACTTCTAGGGTTCTTTCAAGGAGAGAATATGCCTTAGAGATATTTCAACAAAGTTCAGGGTAGCAAATGAATCTGATCGATTAGTCTGGCTAAGTGTACTGAGGTAGATATATAAGGTATATCTACGTTTGTGTTAGATCCTGTAATTATCTTAAGTTTAGTCTTCATTCATGCTGGTTAAAATCATTCACAGAGGACTCCATGCCCTTAGATTGAACACTGGTCTATGTTTGTTCAATTAAGTGACTATCACCATTAAAATCAAATCTTTAGTTTCAGTTTGGTCTATTTTAGTGTATGTTTACAGTGGTCATTCCCTGTAATTCCACCAATAGCAAAGTTAGAATAATTCAGTAATTTCATTGTTCTAAGTTTGTAATGGTAATCCCGCCCGAGTCTGTGGAGCTCAAAGTGCAGGAAGTTTCAAGACTTTGTTACTGTTGTCCTATTCTATGCTGGGTCAGTGTCCGGGATAAATAGAGTCATACTTCTGAGGAGTATATTTTTATGACAGCAAGAAAAAGGAACAACATGAGTGACGCACCCCTGTTATTCAATCTTTCGCATACTCGCCATCCATCCTCACTCCACTTTTCACCTTATGCGAGTGAGCGATGACCTAGTTCTTGAACTTCATCTTATTGTCTATCGCATACTCGCTATCTTTTATGCTTTGCTTTTTGATTCATGCGAGTGAGCGATGTTTCCTTCACCTTTAACCTGTCGCACCCTCGCTAGTTAACATTTCATGTCACCTGAGTCTTGGCGACTGAGCGAATATGCATCTTATCTTTCAGCTATTTCATAATCGCACACTCACTGGCTCTTTAAACTGTAACTTTTGGATTTGAGCGAGTGAGCGACGTTCATTTCTTTACCATATACTCTATCTGGTCGCTCACTTGCACTACTTAATACTCCAGCTTTCACCTTCTGCGCGAGTGGGCGATGGCATCTATTTTTTGCTCAACTGCAAACTCACTAGCTTGAAAACTTCACTTTATCACTGACTGCGAGTGCGCGACTGTGCACCTTTTTTCTTTGGTCGCCTACTCGCTAGCTCTTTTCCTTTCATCTTTGTTGATTGGCGAGTGAGCGATGTCTATCCTCTTTTAACTCATCGCACACTCGCGGGTTTACTTTTGATCACCTCAAAGCCTCAGCGAGTGAGCGAGGCGATGGATGGTCCCTCAGTCGCTGAGTCGCAGACTTTTAAGAATCTTGAAAAATGCTTCTACGATTGAGCGATGAAGCTTCACATTGGTACTTCATACCCTTGCCGTGCACTTGCACTGCAAAATACAAGTGAGTTAGAGCCTAAGAAAGTGGGCGACCTCTAGAACATGACCTCGTCGCGCAGTCGCTGACTTGTGACATTTGACATAAAACTTGATGCGGGTATGCGACTGTTTAATTTTTTAACAAGACTCGCTCGGTCGCGAAGCATGATATAGACAACATAACTTTACAGTGACTGTGCAACATACAAAATTTTAACCCGTCGCTGACTCGCTGTTTCAATATTTCATTCAGTTAAATCTTAGCGAGTGAGCGATAAGTTTAACCATTTTTAGCCTGCTCAATCGCTAATCTATAACTCAACTTTCATAAGACATCGCGACTCCGCGATTTACATTTTTAAAACATTGAACCCGCTCACTCGCACACAAATCAAAACTTGACATAAGCTCATCGTGATTGCACGATTCTCTTTCACTGACAGCTCGTCGCCCACTCACACAACTTATAGACACGTTAAAAAGAGCGACGCGACAAAGAGACCAAACTTCAATAGGACTTCAAAAGAGATTTTGACTTCTTTTGCGTGGCAAAGCACAAGAGTTTAAACCAAGAAAGCTTGGGAAAAAGCAAAGGCTAAGAAATTTCAAAGAAAACAATGTCGTGCTAACATGACCAATCTTATTACATGTAAAAAACTTCAAAGGTAGCTTAACTTTGTACTTGCCTTTACCTCTCGATAGCCTCCTAGCCAATAAAGCTTCAAACTCAACTTCATTCTTTTCATCTTCAACATATAGCTCTTCAAGCTCACTCTTACAACTATGAAATATTTCACTAGCACTACTTGCATATCCATCACTAGATCTATAATCTCTAGACTTTCCAATAGTCAAAGATGATTTGAATGCAGATTCAATCTTAGAAGTAGCAGGCAAACTATTATCAAAGTCATTAAGCTCAAAAGCAGTTAGCTTACCAATTGTGGCATCCAAAGTAACAATCATATGTGGAATGGATCTCGAGTCTTGAATATTAGACACTTGGATGACATAAATAGGTATTAGTGGTTCCACAAGCACCTATAATAGCAATAATAATCTCCTTTAGTCTTGTGTTGTATAATGCAATGTTTTCTCCTTCTCTCATTCTCATTGATTTAAACTTTCCTCTTAAGCTTTTAGCCTTAGCCTTTTGAACATGTTGATCGCCACCATAAATTAGTGCAAGCTTATCCTACATCTTCTTAGTTGTATCACAACCTTGTAGATCATTGAACTCTAGGTCTGTGAGAGTATAAGATATCTCGATAGTCACTTGTGTATGTTCTTGTCTTTCTCGTATCTGCTCAAGTGTCAAATGACCAAATAGTGGAGGTGAGTACTCAGTGTCAAGATGATTCAATGCATAATATCCAATACCATATATGTGAAGCCTCATTATGTTCTTCCATGTAGAGAAGTTATTCCTATTCAACTTTGGTGCTTCCCTCTTAAACATCTTTGGATCTTTAACTCAAGTACCTTCAAACTTATCTTTTTAGAGCACTGGCTCTGATACCAATTGTTAGTTTTCCCTACCAGATGATGGTTTATTGAGAGGGGGGTGAATCAGAAAATATTGAAACTTAACACTTTAAAACTAAACCTTTGATTCAACTCGGTAACTCAAATAACAACAACAACTGAAACTTGTAAACACTTCACAAACTTGATAAACAACATATAACATAAGCAACTAATATCCACAGTTATCAAGCATCACATGTAACACTAGATTTAATGAGGAAACTCAATTTGGGAAAAACCTTCTTGGGAATCGTCACCCACAAAAATAAATACTCTTCAGAAGTATGCTCAGTTAAGAGACAATTTGGTTAAAGAGTACAATGCACATTTATTATATGTGACCCTGTTAGGGGATTTACCGACTTAGTTCTATTAAGATCCTCGCCCTGTTAGGAATGACTTGGTTAGAGGGATTTAAACATTCATCCTAGAATGTCACCTTTTACAAGGATTTACAAAAAGACTTATTAGGTCCACTTGGTCAAGAGAATTTTTTATTACAAAGATTAGTAAGCATCAGTGTACTAATTTTGATTTGTGATTCTGCAACTACCTTTTGCTTTATCAGATCCATTGTGCACTCTCTAAAACTACTGGCATCAAAAACTCTTCACTCTCTTCTTTGGACTGGATCTCCATCTCTTTCTCTACTCTTCTCAGTAGCACTTTAACTCTTCAACTCGCCAGCATCTATGTATAAACATACAGACTCGTCAATATATAGGCCTATGTTTTGCCTCTTAATCTCATTGATTATGTATTCCTTCAATTTCACTCAGCCATCAGATCGTCTCTTATGAACTGATTCAATGTATTTGCAACTCGGTTAAATGGTTAACCTTTGCCTTGTGACTTGCACTTTTCTTGGAACTCACAACTTTACTTTTGCCGCTTAATCTTCATCTTAGATCTTCAACTTGATTTTTCATGACCGTAGATCTTGTAACAAACTTCATCTTCATCCTTAACATCTTATTGATCTTTGTGCCTTCACATTAAATTTTTTCTACTCCTTGAATTCAATCTTTGTTCAAACTCTATTCTGTGCTCGGTGACTATCTTCACTCGGTGTCTGACTTCGCTCGGTTACCAACCTTGCTCGGTAATTGACCTCCGCTCGGTAATTGACCTCCGCTCGGTAACTGACCTCCGCTCAGTAATTGACCTCCGCTCGGTTGTCAACTTTGCTCGGTGAGTGATTTTTCTTTTCTTAAATGACTAACACTTCCCATTACCAACAGACTTCTCACTTCTCAGTAACTAGGCTTGTTCCCTTTACCGACTTGACCTTTCTGCTTTACCGACTTAGTAACATCAACTGTTAAGTAAAAACAATTATACCAATAGTACCTCATCATTTTTTGATCTTTATTATCTACCCAATTAAGTTCCTCTTGAACGATATGGCAACTTAATATAAACCAGAAATCAATTACTTGACATCAATGACAAAATAACAATTGATCTAACCATTCTACTTGCTTGTATTCTACTGAAATCGGTCTTCATCATCATTACCGTCAATTGGTTAACAAGTGTGACTAGCTAAATGATTGGGTGAACTTAATTGCACATAGATTATAACACTCGTAGCCTAGAAAGGAGCCTTGTGGTAATTCTAGCATATCATCATTGTTCAATAATCCAAATATAAGCATAAATTGAAGAGTCTCGGACTAGGAGGAATATGAACATAGATCTCATTGACCGTAAGAAATCAATAAGGAATAGGTACAACATCTGTAAATTCCTTTGACATCAAAATAGTTGTGTTTAACCAATAGACTCTAAGCACTGGCCGCATTTAGGTGGCTGGTGTGGGGCCCACCAAATCTATTGCTCCAACCACCATTCCATTTTTTTTTGTTCAACTAAGTAGTCCCTTAATTATAGCAACCAACCGACAGTAGTCAGTTGTCCAATTCCCACGCATAAGCCAAATCAAATTCAAATAATTATTACCATGTGTTAGAAGTTTGAATGTAATAAATGTAAGAGTTTTTCTTGCAACAAATGGAAGTGAAATGCTCTCATAGACATGTCTGCAAAATGTGAAAGCATAAACAAGACACATGAACTATTTGATTGAATGCCTCAAAGGAATGTAATTGATCTCATTGACTGTCATGAATCTAGGATATGCACAAAATGGATTTGTCAAAAATGCAAAAAAAATCAACAAATTTTAATCAGTAGGTTTGAAGCTAAACTCTGCAACCTTTTTTTGCAGCTTTTCTACCTATCACAAAATGGAAACTTTGTAAGTTAAGTTTGCACTTCATTGTTGTTTCATATCACACATTTCACTGTAGCTTTTCATTTTAATGTTGATTGCAAATTTATTTCTACTATTTTCGCTGCAAAAGTTAATCATTTTTTTAGTTCGCATTATAGAAGCTTCCGTGATACAATATTCTAATTTTATCCTCCATTAATAATCAAAAGCACCATTCGGCTAGTGCACTGCATAGAGTGTGACAGTCTCTGTGAAAGGGATGCAACCATTGAAAAATATACACTATTGGAAATGTAGAACCAAAATCTTATGTAGATGAAGGGATTCGAATGATATAAACACGAAGACCAGTGATATCCACTAAATAAAATAAGGGGACCAGAGCCTCTAGAAAAGTGTTAATATTTCAAATGCTTTAATGTTTCAGAATGGAGGCTCTTGAGAAGATTCAGTAAGCTAATGTTGTTTGTAGAAATAGTATTTTAAAATTGGTTCATTTATCTTGTCAAATCAATGGTCTACTAAGTTTTCTGAAATCATGCTTTAATGTTTCAGAATGGAGGCTCTTGAGAAGATTCAGTAAGCTAATGTTGTTTGTAGAAATAGTATTCTAAAATTGTTTCATTTATCTTGTCAAATCAATGGTCTACTAAGTTTTCAAAGATTTCAGAAGAAAAAAATATTCAAAGTTGATCATGCTTTCTTGGGCCTATTATAGAGTTGGGGAGATTGTTGATTTATTTTTCTCAAGCCTTAATCTTTGAATGTGAAAGGAAATTTTCTATATTTCAAAGTCTCCATCTTTGGATAAAGCATCATGAAACTTTATGACAATTTTTTTTTTTTTTAAAAAAGAAGCAAATTTGGCCATGTGTATTAATGTTTTAATCATTTGATTGCTTTTAAATATTTTAGACAATCTTGTGAAGCTACAAATTGATCTTATAGCTTCTGACTAAGAGTTGTACATTTTGAAATGATGTCATTTCTATTGCAACAAAGAATTCTTCAAAATGATTATAAATTGTAATGGTAGATTTAATTTTGATATTTTAATCATTTGATTGCTTTTAAATATTTTAGACAATCTTGTGAAACTTCAAAATGATCTTATAGCTTCTCACTAAGAATTGTACATTTTGAAATGACGTCATTTCTATTGTAACAAAGAATTCTTCAAAATGATTATAAATTGTAATGGAAGATTTAATTTTGAACACAAACAAGAAAAGAGAAATATTTCACTCTAATATTAAAGAATTTTAATATGGTTGGTTGGGTAGGTGAATTTGGAATTTTACAAGGGAGGAAGTGGAAGTCAATAGAGAGAAATAAAAAGAATTAAGTTCAATTCTAATATTTCTAAATGAAATCAAACTTTAAAAGAGGAAAATTAAAGTGAATGGATAGGTGAATTCCTTTATCCAAATGTACCAAAAAATAAGAGGATAAGAGATGCTAAAATATATTTTTAAATTTTAGGTGAATTTAATGTTCAAAGTGAAGGAAAGGAAGAAGGGATAAGTTGGTAACATATCTAGGTTAATTCATTTCACACTTAGTAAAATGAAGGTGATAAATGAGTTATAATATTTGAATCAAAGAAAGCCTAAAAGATTAAAATTCAGTCATTGGAATAGTCCATTAGTACATGTGAAACATTTGAAGAGGAAAACAGATAAATCGTGAGAGAGATACATTTTATCTCAAAATACAAGGTCAAATAAAAAAGGAAGAATGTTGGCAAAAGTTATTATTCACTAGGTAAATTAATTAAAGGGTTAATGTTGGCGAACAAAATTTAATTTATTTAGCTAGTGAATTTTTTTGCCAACATTCTCCCTTTTTTATTTGACATTGTATTTCGAGGTAAAATATCTCTCTCGCGACTTACCTTTTCTCCTCTTCAAATGTTTCACATGTACTTATGAAATATTTTAATGGTTGAATTTAAATATTTTAGGCTTCATTAGTTCAAGTTTGCTAAAATGTAACTAAGATGCCCAGATTTATTATAATGAATGCACTCCTAATGGATAGAATCAAATATTGTGGCACTTGTATTAGAATGTTCTCCTTTTATAATGGCTACTATATTTTAAAGGGAAACTAAAGCGTTGGAATCAACATGCCTTTGAAAACATATTCGTAGAAAAGCATAGGCTAGAAAATGAGTTGCAATATTTAAGAAAAAAATTCAGTAGCAAAGGTACAACTTAAATCAAATATGAGAAAGATAAAACTCTCGTGGTTAATTTATGGTGAAGTAAGTAGGAAGAGAAGAATGATACTAGAAATCAAAATATAGGGATGTTTGGCTACAAGAAGGCAACTCAAAAACAAAATTCTTCCACAATATGACTAAAATAAAACATACTTGGAATAGAAAATTAGTTAAATATAGAGTAAGAACAAAAGACTATTGCCACATCCAATAACACATAGGTCGATGACATAAAATTTTCCAAGATATGTTAGGTAAAAATTGCGAAGCAAAACCTTTACAAAGCTATTTCATTAAATACATCCCTCCCTTGGTAACATAAGATGACAATAAATATTTAATGACAACTATTTATATCGAGGAAGTTAAAGAAATAAATTTTCAATTAAACATGGACAAAGCACTTGACTCTGACCAGTTTGCCACATTATTTTCCCAATAATGTTGGGATTTCATGACAGAGGACATAACTAGGGTGGTGGAAAAATCCAAAAAGAAAGCACAATTCTTAAAAGACACCAACAACACAAACATTGTTCTCATACCTAAGAAATAAGACTTTGTGTCCTTTTCTGAATTTTGACTAATATCACCATGTAATATAATTTATAAAATTATGTCAAAGGTTATGGTTAGTCAAATAAAAGTTATCCTCCCAAAGATAATATCATCTGAACGGAAAATTGTGTCGAATCAAAATATAACAAACTGAGTTATCACAACATGTGAAGTCTTGCATCTCATCAAGAAACACAATCTTAAGGGAATGTTATTGAAATTAAACATAAGTAAGGCATAGGGTTGGGTCTATTATATATTTATAATCAAAATCATGTAGAGTTATAGTTTTAGTAATGAATGGAACATATGGATTTTTGGGTGAATTTCAACTTCAAGATAATAAGTGGTCATCAAATATGTTTCATGTGGTTTCTTTGAAGCAACATTTGAGCTCATGAAGGGTGATCATTTATCACCATTTTTGTTTGTCCCAATGGATGATGTCTTGAGTCAAAATCTCACATGATTGGCCCAATCTGGTCATATGAAAGGTTTAACAATAGTTAATGGATTTTTGGATTTTATGCACTAGTTTTTTGTTGATAATAATTTATTATATAGATCAAGTCAACATTAAATGATGAAAAGACTATCAATAACATACTCAAGGATTATGGCTTGACCTTAGGACATATTGTTAATAAAGATAAATCAAGGATTTGGTTGTTTAACACCTCCAATTTGAGTCAGTGATGAATCATAAATCTATTATATTTCAAACATAATAACTTCCTTCACTTTATTTGCATGTACAACTATTTACTAGAACAAATCAATATAAATTGTGGAAAATTAGTGAATACAATGTGCAAATAAAGGGCAATGACTAATTTTGGAAAGGCAAATTACTATGTTAAAATTAATGATTGTGGCAATCCCCATTTACATGCTCTTTGTAAGGAAAATGTGTCTCAACCTTGCATTTACATATGGTTACTATTTATAGTAAGTTTACATTTGAGTACATGTTTTTCCTAGACTTCACCAAAATCTTAGGATAGGCTAGATAAGCATGCTAGTATATATTTGTTTCAATATCATATCTAGATTTGAATATATTAAACTTTCTATATTTTAAATTGTCAAAAACAAAATTACAAATTCAATTTGGAAGGCCAAAAAGGCTCCTACAAATGGACCCAAACTGTTTGTAAATAGCATAGCAGGTTATATCTTGATAAAGCACGTCACACACTTTCTAACACTTCAAATAGTTTGTCAATCAAACACCCAGTTAAAAAATTATGGCCACAATAAGTTGGGTCTCCTAAAATAGGAAATGTGAAAATGTTTTGAACACATAAATGAGTTGTAAAAGGGAGTTACACATGTTAACATGTGTTTTGGCATGTCAAAGGGGATCTCAGGTTGGAGGAGATGCGTGCCACTTTTCATGTGGTTTTTAGCCCATTATTTTGTAATATCATTTGGCAATTTCATGTATTGTATCTCCTATACATTAGTTGTGTGAGATAGAGGTTTTGTGTAGGATTCTGATAGTTGTTAAGTTATCTAAGGATCTCTAGATGGTGATACTCCTATGATAAGTTTACTCTATATGTATATTATAATCTATTGTTGATTTTTGAATAATATATTGGGTGGATTTTGGAGTGTGGGGTTTTTCTCTTGAAAGAGCCTTCCCCAAGTAAATTATTACGTTGTGGTATATGCATATTATTTTTGTTTATTTTTGTTACATTTCTGTAACTCTTGTAAAGATATCAGAAAGTTTTTGCATAATACTCCTATCAAGCTTAGTGTAGGAAGTTGTTTCACTACCTTAATTTCCTTACAAGTAGTAATCTAAAGAGCTTGATCGACTTTTGTTTCAGTTGTAGGTTGTTGGGTTTTTTGAACTAATCCAAATTTAAGTGAAATCTTGTGTAAAAGATACTTTGTGATCTTGTTTCAAAAGTTTATAGATGGAAATTTCATTGTGGAGAAAAAAGGTGGAGAAATTTTCTAGAAATAATTTGAAATGTGGATGTTGAACACGGGGGATGTGTTAATAGATCAAGACTTGCAAGATTTTGTTGATGAGAATGTCCAGCTAAAGCTATTAAATAATGTTATGGACTGTAAAAGTGCCAAATAATTATGCTTGATAAGGCATTTCAATAATTTTTCATACCACGATATGGCGCAACACAGACCCTTTCATTTCGAAGATCGAGGTTCTGAAAGAAGCCATGGTGGGCAAGGACACCTCCCTGTGCATAGCTATAAGTGCATGTATTCTTTTTTAGACCAGCAACGTACTGGGAAGGCTCACCGTACAACATTTGGAGATCGCAGACCCAATACTTTGCTTCTAGGTCAGAATCGTTGGGGTTTCCCAAAGATTATTCTGGGAGTCCAAGAACTTCCCAGAAAGTCTGAAGGTTTTAAAATACAAGCACGGGTCCCATGGCCAGCACACCAAGCCAAGCCAATCACCCAGGAAGTCCCCACAACAAATGACAAATGATCGGTGAACATCAGGATAGAAACCGAAGGCTGGAAGGCTTCAGTTCAAATGCTACGTGAAAGAGGATTCTTCTTGAAATGGGGTGGAGGATGGCCAACTTGTCCCAATCTAAGGGCATGGGTGGATGAGGAATGGGGACATCACTCTGGTATCAAAACTCTACCAAATGGTTTCTTCCTAATCATTGCAGGCATAACAAGAGAAAAAATGGTAATCCTCTTTAACGACCCTTTTATGATGAATGGTATCAATATGTACATTAAAGATTGGATCCCCAATTTCAAACCCAAGCTATCCTTAGTAGAGGAAATACCCATCTGGATTAGACTTTACAATCTTCCCTTTGAATACTGGAATGTTGAAACTCTAGAAATCATCGGCAACAAACTAGGCACTTTCTTGAAAGCTGATGAGGCTATTTCAAAGGAAGACTATTGTATGTATGCCAGGATATGCATTTTGTGGAAGCCACACCCATTACTACCAAAATATGTGGAGATCAGGACCGCGGAAGGGTATTGGTGCCAAGAGATTCAGGTTGAAGCAATCATGGAAAAATGCAAATCTTGTAAGGAATGGGGGCATAGAGAGCAAGAATGCCAAAAACTTCAGAAAGGCAAAAACACCATAGAGCACAGACTGGAGGACAAACTAGCTAATATTTTCTCATCCCAAGAACCTACCCCAGCACCCCAATGCACCGATCTGGACAAAACAACCCAGTCTATAGTAATCCCAGGCGACCCACCCACCACTCTTTCTGCCAAGACGGTAGCACCAGATGTTTCTACATTTGTAGGAAATCAAGAAGGTCCTAAGTTTTCCCAAGAAATGAAGGATCCAATGGGAGTTTCAGAAACTCCTCCCAAGAAGACACCAGTCTCAAACCAGACAGTGATCAGGACCGCCTCTATGCAACACTTATTAGAAATTCAATCTACAAATTCCATTGAAAACACACAAAGATTGTTAGTTTATGAGGGAGCTAACATTGTTGGACCCATCAGTTTTTTGGGCTCCCCTGTAGATTCATCCCAAGCCATTCTAAAGTCCATAGAAAAATTTGAATTGGGGTTCCAATCAGAAGAGGAAGTAGATCTAGACAATATGGAGGATGATTTTGGGCTTTAGGAGGAGTTAGGCATCACCGAACAACGATTGATCTGCCAATCTAAAGCACTACCCGACAAAGTCAATACGGGTGGCCAGTGATCCAGAGGAAGGAAAATCAATTCAAAAACTACTGGAAGATGCTGGAAACAAGAAGGGCCAATCAAAGCTTAGATCTGGGAGAGATTTATTCTCTCCTGGACAACAATGAAAATCCTCATGTGGAACGTTAGGGGCTGCAACACCCCTGACAAGAGGTAGATGATCAAGCAGGGTCTTGATCAAACGCACCCAGATATAGTTTGTATCCAGGAGACTAAACAAGATAGGGAAGCAACGGCTCAAACCTTTGGAGTGCACCTAAAATGGTCTGGTTTCTTTGTGGATGTCAAAGGGGCATAAGGTGGTTTGGGAATTCTATGGAGCCTGAGGACGGTGAACCTGACAGCTGTATCTCAAACTTCTTCTTGGAAAGTGGCAAAAGTGAGCTCACTAACTCTAAATTTCACTAGATATATTATCAATGTCTATGGCCCTGTCAAAACTGAGGATAAAAGGCGAGTGTGGGGATAAATATAAGATTTTATTCACACAAATGAACAAACATGCCTTGATCATCCTGGTTGGAGATTATAATGCCACTCTAAGTCCTTTAGAAAAAAGGGGGGGTTGGGGGGCCCCTTGTAGACCGCAAGAAGATTTTTAGAGTTTTGTTACCAACAATGGGCTTCTAGAAATAGAAGCTAAAGGGGGATTGTATACATGGACAAACAGAAGACAAGGGTTCTCCAACATTGCAGAAAAGCTAGACCGTTTCTTTCTTGCAGGCAACTGGCAAGAAGTACCTCTGATCCTAGAAGTTGAAGTGCTTGCTCTCTCTGGGTCGGACCACTTTTCGGTGTCTTTAATCTTTCAGAAATATGGAATCCCTGTTCGATGTCCTTTCAAAATGGAAAAAATGTGGTTTTGAGAACCAGGATTTCTGGCAATGATGACTAAATGGTGGGATGAAGCTCCTGTAGTAGAAGGCTTCTTAGCTTTCAAATTCCTCAAGAAACTCCAGCACATAAAAAATAATCTAAAACTATGGAACAGAGTCCATTTCAGTAATATCTTTGCAGAGAAAATAGCCTTGGAAGGCGAGCTTAGCGCACTCAATAGTAAAGTGTTGGATTATGGTATGGATGAGACAAAATTTTTAACAAAAAAAGACCTATTAAGCAGATATAGTGAAATATTGCAGTGAGAAGAAATCTATTAGCATCAGAAGTCAAGAGAAAATTGGCTCCTCGTAGGGGATCGTAATACCAAATTCTTTCACAGCTCCACAAAAGCAAAAAGGAGTATCAACAAAAAATTTTCAATCAAAGCTCTGGATGGATCTGTAACAACTGAGGACAAGGAGATCAAAAAGACAGTTTTAGCTTACTACTCAAACCTTTGGAGTAATGATAATCAGCCTAATGATGTCACTCAATCAGGTTTGCTTGAAGTTATTCAACCCAAAATTACAAGGGAGGATAATCTGAGACTCATGGAACCTGTTTCATGTTCAGAATTAAAGGTGGTTGTTTTCAATCTTGGGAGTGATAAGGCCCCATGCCCGGATGGCTTTCAAGCCTTTTTTTATCAACAATTCTGTTCTACACTGAAGGACGAACTTTTGGTTGTGGTAGAAGAATCTCGTAAATGACAAATTATGTTGAAGGATTTCAACAATACTTTAGTCACTTTGATCCCAAAAAGAAATAAACCTGAAGTTTTTGATGAATTCCATCCAATCTTACTATGCAATACTATATACAAAATTATTTCTAAAGTAGTAGCGAACAGACTCAAATTGGTACTGGATAAAGTGATTTCCCAAGAGCAAAGTGGGTTTACTCCAAATAGAAGCATAGTAGATGGTATAATTGTAGCACACGAGGATAATCATTCTGCAAAATTATGTAAACATCAACGGATGATGGTCAAATTAGATATCAGAAAATCTTACGACTGAGTTGACAGAGGATTTTTTTATCAAAGTTCTTCTAAAATTTGGATTCGCACCAAGTTGGGTTGCTTGGATCTCCAGCATGATCTCGGACTACAGGACCTCAATCCTAATTAATGGAAGTCCTCAAGGGTTTTTTGTCACCTTAAGAGGATTGAGGCAAGGTGATCCCATTTCCCCTTTCTTATTCATCCTTTTAGCAGAAGTTCTGGGGTGATCTATTACTGGAAAGAGAGAGGCTGGTACTTGGAAAGGAATTGAGATTGCCCACGGTTTGGCCCCCACTTCACATTTACAATTTGCAGATGATACCTGTCTTTTTGGGCAAGCCTCTATGCAAGAAGCTTCAGTTATGAAAAATGTTCTCACATCCTATAGTTCTGTTTCGGGACAAAGTATAAATTGGGATAAATCAGAGATCTATTTCTTCAACATAGAGATTGAATCACAAACTGCTATTGCTCATCTATTTGGAGTCCGCATTAGTAAGCTGTCAGGCAAGTTTCTCGGTACCCCTCTTTTCTCCGATTCTTCCAAATTCACCCATTGGAAAAATTTGATTGATGGGTGCACAACAAAATTGGAGGGATGGAAATGTAAGTGGCTAACTATGGCAGGACAAGTCTTAATGTTAAAAATAGTTATATATGCTATGCCAATCTTCTCTATGTCCTGTTTTAAAATCCCTTCTAAAGTTAATAAATCAATCCACCTATAGATGAGAAAGTTTCTCTCAAACGGGGCCAATGATCATGATAAAATCCCTTTAACAGCATGGGAAAATCTTTGTGCTCCTAAGGGAAATGGGGGAGTTGGTATGAGAAATTGGAAGTTGCTCAACGACGCAATGGGAGCTAAATTGATTTGGCAGATGTTTAGTGCCCCAGATCAAAGATGGGTTAAAGTACTTCAAGCTAAATACCTTGATAATCAAGACAGAGACATAATTCTCACAATTGCAAATCCTTCCAAAGGATCGACGCTATGGAAATTCCTTCTAAGCTGCAGACATTTAATAACAAATCATCTAACTTGGTCAGTGGGGGATGGACTCCAAACAAATTTTTGGAGTGACTCGTGGAATGGCCACAAAGCTTTGCGGGATACAAAAATACCCCAGAGAATCATTGTGGCTACCTCTCAAAATTAGGGGCTTAAGGTAGCAGACTTTTTTGCACAATAAGAATTTGTGGAAGGGGCCCCGATCAAATGGAAAAATACTGAAAATTTGGGATTGCAAAACCAGGATGCAGAATGGCTTAAGGAAATTGTTAGAACAAGACCTATTGTGACCACCACTGAAAAAGATACCTTGCAATGGTGTGGGTCTAAAAGTGGTAAATACTCAGTAAAAATTGGATATACACTCCTTGAGAACAAATTCCAGTTAGTTGATTGGGAGGCAAGAGTATGTTGGCACAAGCATGTTCTCCCTAAAGCTGGAATGTTTACATGGTTAGCCAAAAATAGAAATATCCTAACAGGGGAAAAGCTTATGTGACTCAGCTTTTCAGGCCCTTATAGATGTGTTCTCTGCAGCAAGGCGGAAGAAACCATCGATCACATGTTCATTAACTGTGACTTTTCCCAGATGGCATGGAAATTTGTTCTGACTAAATTAGGATGGAAAACTCCCATGCCTTTGCAACTCCGGGATTGGTTAGAATCTTGGCATCATCCGAAGCCTAAATCCACCTTCACCTCTATATGGTCAGTTGTTCCATCCATTACTCTTTGGACTATATGGAAGGAGAGAAATAGGCAAATTTTTGAAGGGGAGGAGGAAGATAATAGAAAGTTTCTTTCTAGACTGGAAAAAGTTGTCTCAGAATTAGTGACCAATGCAGCAGCTCATGTTAATACTTTGAAAACTCCATTTGACAATAGGGATCTAAATATCCAGAAAGCTTGGCCGCTCATCAAATTCAGGCCCATTCATGGGCTTTGTAGGGCTAAACCTACCCCGACAGCTCATCAACAACCTCAGTGGATCCCCCCACCGCTGAGTTTGACCAAAATTAATTTTGATGGTACCTCAAAAGGGAATCCCGGTCCCTCGGGTGCTGGCTATGTTGTATGGAATGCCAAAGGTGATATAGTTTCCTTAGGTGCTTGCCGCTTGCTAGATGGAACAAACAGTGCAGCAGAATGCCAAGCTGCACTCAGAGCTGCCCGCTTGGCTATTTCTCTAGGAGTTCAGAAAGTAATAATAGAAGGTGATTCATTACTTGTTATTAATGGCATAAAAAAGGTACTATGGATGCCTGGTATTTGAATCCATATATTCGCAGTATTCAAGCCATACTCAACCAGATCATAGAGGTTCAAATCAACCATGTTCCTCAGGAAGCCAACGACGTTGCTGATTCACTCTCGAATATTGGAGTTAGAAGAGCACCCAACACTACCAAATTATTTGAGGATTATAGTCAAATTGATCTTAGATGGGATTAGATGACATAAGGGTAGTGTCATTGGGATTCTCCAAAATAGCATCATTTAAATAAATGGTGGCGCGGGCAGTAATATCAGCTAATTTTGTGTACTTCAAAGTAGTGGCGCATAAACAAATAAATTTGAATCATCAACTTTATTGAATTTCGTCACAAGAAATAGACAAGTGTCATCTCCTAGTTTCGCATGAGTGTAAGTATCACTTGTATTGATGAATGATAAGACTTCCATCTATACATTCAGTACCTCCTCTCCCTTCCACACATATTTGGCGCCAAGTGTTATAAGGGTTGATGGGATTGTGTACGATGAGCATTTATGAAGATTTTAGTCATGAAGGTAGAAATCTATTGAAACTCCTCTTTAAAAGTGAAAGTTTGGGGATCTCTCTTCACAAATCTATCAGATAATTTCTGTAGCGCAGAGAGGTATCCGCCATTGGTAGTAGTTTGCTATTGGTTCATTCCACAGAAAGTTTGAGTATTGGGTTATGGAGGCTAATTTTTCACTCAATTCCCCAAAGCAACTCCCTGCATTCCATAATGAAATTACTACGCAGAGGCTAGGCAATGTCTTTAGATTTGTTGAGCCCAAATTTATGGAGGCGCTGGTAACTTTGTTTGGGGATGAATTCCTAAATCATGAATGGAGACCTCGAACCAACCTGGAAATTTCTTTGATTTTCCTGGCCCTCGGTCTCATGGTGGGGAATTCTAAGATGAAGGTCCTCTCAGTGGCCCTGCAGTGCTTGGAACCAAAGTGGGCTGTCGGCATGGAAGGCATTGTCCATCAGACCGAGTTGGTTATAGGAATTTGCATTCTTCATGGGCGCTGGCATTCTATCGGAGGTGGGTCTGGAGAGATCCAGCCTCTAGTGGTATGGATCTCCACTCAGCCACAAGCGGTGCATCTCCCAGAAGTAAGGCAGGGCTGGGTCTTAATCCAAGACTTTCTCGACAAAGTGGCAGCTCGTAGAGCACAAGGAGCCCCTGCCAAAGCAAAGCGGTAGAAGTTAACTCCAGTGAAGTTGACAGTACCAGAAGGCCCCAAATCTGTCGTCAACTCTCGAAGAAGAAATACACAACTAGAGGTGCTTCTGCTTCAGCGGCAGGGGCCATTCCCAATTTCTCCTCGGAGGAGGCTTGCGGCTGGTTTCGATAGGATTGGTGGGATCTGATAGTATTACTGCTTTGGGTTTTTTGTGAATGTGGAAATTGTAGGGGTAACAAAGTACCATGATCTTCAATGTAAAACATGAGGTACTCTTGTATGTATTTTTTGAGTTTTATTTTTTTGTGTTTATACAGTCTTTGGTGCTGTTACTGGCTGGTTTTTTGTAGCTTTGGAATATAATGTAATACCTGAAAATATTTTGTACCTTTTGAAAATATGAATAAAAATCTGATTTTACTGATAAAAAAAAAATGTTATGGACTGTAAAGCTAAGGGTGTAATTAGATTGTGCCTCACAAACTCTGTTTAGATTAATGTCCTTGAAGAGACCTCTATAAGTAGACTATGGAAGAAGCTTGGTGAGATGTATCAAGAAAAATCTTTAGTGAATAAGATTTTCACGAGAGAGAATTTATATTCCTTGAGAATGGAGGAGAGAGGAAAAATTATCGACCACCTAGAAGTATTCAATATGTTGGTGGCATAATTTTTATCTCTACAAGATATTTTTGTTGTCATTAGTTTAGTCGAATTCATGGAATCAATAAGATCAGTCAGTGAAAGTAGATAGTCAAGTATTAGGTGAGTCGGTAATGCACACCAAGCTAGTTAGTCAAGTCAAACAAGTTAAGTGCAATCGGTAAAGTAATAGAGTACCAAGCACCTACAGTTATCGAGCAACACACTACACCGAGCACATGTGTAGTACACCAAGTATTGAAGATCATTTAACTGATTACTGAGGAGTTACTCAACCGAGTTAGATAGTTAATTCAAAATGCGATCAGATCACATTTAATGATTGTCAAAGCATTAATTAAGATTCTACAAAGAACATAGAACATTTTATTACATGATCAGAAATTTAAATAATTTAGAGTGAAGATCTAAGGCATAGATCAAGTGAAAAAAGAAATTTTGTTATTTCCAAGAAAAAACAAGTACCAAGGTTAGACTGACATGGTCATCAAGCTGGAAAGATGATGGGGAAATCCTCTCCTAGAGATTTCTTGATCTCTCTAATACCTTCTCTTGGTATTATTTATGGTTTCTATCAATACCCTAACTATAGGATTCCTCTCTGATCCTCTAACACACTAGGAGCTCTCCAACAACTTCAGACTCTTCACTAAACCCTTCTTGGTGTCTTTACACAACCAAGGTTTCTCTAGCCTCCTAATTCTCCAATGGTGTCAACTTATTTTGGATTTAATTCCTAACTCCTCTTAGGTCTAATCCAACTTATATGGATCCAATTTTGTGGATCTTGCAACCAATTTCCAAATGGGTTCCAAATTTCTAGTCTTTTAGGCCTATTAGCCCTCCTAGACACTAAAATGTTGGATTTTCTCCTAAAATACTTTAACACCCCTAGAAAAAAATTGCATATTCCTTGTGTGTTTTTCCTTCCCTTAAATATTTTCTAGGTCTCAGATGTCTACCTTATCCGTACAGTGGAATTTCACCAAACCCCTAAAAATAAGGGTTTCTAGGGCATGAAGACTGGTTTGGTTTCTTGAACTTCTTCAACTGATCTATTGAGTTCCTACGAACTTATCCTTCCATAAAAAGGTCTTAAATTCATGCCTCCATACTTATCTATCCTTTATTGGCACATACCAATCACTTATCAATCACCATTACCTTTGTACTGTTCAATTACCCTAGCCAGAATAACTAGTACTCACCTAGGGCTTGAATGTTCTCTTGCTTCCCCTGCACACACACACACACACACACAGACACACACCATATCTATAGTGTATATACAAGTATTTAATGTATTCCAAGTGGTCATGGGAATTTTAACCACGGGAATGCCAAGAAAAGCCATTTTCTACATGACTGGTCCAAAACTGGACACTGAACTTGCAAAACACAAAATATTTACTAAAAGATAACCAGAATGAACAAAAGACTAAACTAATGCCACAAAGATCTATGAAATTACATATTAAACACTCTCCATGATTTCATTCAATCCATTCAATCCCCAAAAGTGTTGGATGATGGCTCTGTATGCTAATTACAATGTAAATTAGTTCTTTCCAATAACCAGTCCGTACAAAAAGAAAATCTAACTGTCAGATTAGGGTTGTAGTAACCTTATATACTCTCATACCACATGTCTAGACCCTCTAGTCAGGATTTGGGCATCATAAAAGTCAATTCCTAAAATCTAGGAAATGTTGTCATGACAACTTTGACAACTTTTGTCAAAATGACACTTTCTCAACTTTGATGGCCCTATTTGGTTTCAAAACTTACCAAATGACCTCAAATGACTTGAAAACATTAAAATCTTGAAAATATCCCCATTTTGGATTTTTGGTCAACTCTTTTACCTTTTGGTTGACTTATAGGTTCTAGGCCCCTAGAATCAACTTGACTCAACAACTCACAAACCCTAATCTCTCCTAACACCAAAAAACACTTAAACCACACTAGGGACTTTATAACATAGTCCTTATTCAGGGATGGTTGGGAAAACTGACCTACAAGCCAAAATGACTAAAGATCTTCCTAAAGACCTTAGGGTGCTCCTGCACCATCCTTCCCCTGCAACAAGAAAGTTAAGGTACCTATGGTGTCAGGAAGTCCTCACTAATTCCATGATTCTTGAAGTCAATCTCAGCTATCCAAGTGGTTTCTGACTTTGGTTGCTATCTCCACTTCACTAGATGCTCCATATAGACCTTGTGTCTTGTCTTCTTCTTTACCCTTGAATCCAATATCTTTTCCAGTTGTGGCTTGACCTGTTCTAGAGTCTTGAACTCTCCTACATCCTTATGCACCTCTGTAATATATTGCAACTCATCCATATCTGGCCCCTTATACTTGATCAAATCCTTCACATTGAAGATTGGAGAAATTGAAATCTCCTTGGGCAACTCCACCTTGTAAGCATCGGGTCCATACTTAGCCAATATCTTGCAAGGTCCAATCCTTTTCATATGTAGCTTACTAGGTATCTCTTTTTGTAGTCTTTCCTTATTTAGGAACACCATTACTAGTTCACCCACTTCAAACTGCAAATCTCTTCTTCCCTCATCTCTTTTAGCCTTCAACTTCTGAATGGCCGTCATTAAGGTCTTTTTCACTTGTTCATGGACTTCCTTCATTGATTGTGCAAAGTCATCATAATGTCCACTAACTCCCTCATATCCTTTGAGTTCTCTGAGCTCCATCACACCCCTTGGATGTGCCCCATACACAATCTCAAATGGACTTTTCCCTGTAGTCCTATTTGTGCTATCATTATAGGCAAATTTTGCCTGTGGAATAACTTTCTCCCATCCTTGTCCATATTCCTTTATCAGACATCTAAGAAAGTTCCCAAGAACTCTATTGATTACTTTAGTCTACCCATCCATTTGAGGATGATAGGAAGATCCATGAGATAAGTTTGTACCCAGTCTCTTCCATAGGGTCTTCCAAAAGTGCCCCATGAACTTCACATCCTTGTCTGCAACAATACTCGTTGGTAAACTGTGAATCCTCACTATCTCCTTGAAGAAAAAGTAGGCAATATGGGTGGCATAATGTGTTGTTTTTCATGGGATGAAGTGGCTCATCTTACTAAACCTGTCTACCATTACAAGCACACTGTCTAAACCAGTTGGAGTCCTAGGTAACCCTACTATGAAATCCATACTTATACACTCCTAAGGTCTGTTTGGGATGGGTAATGGCTGGTAAAGTCCTACTTTTGATGAAGTGCCTTTAGCCTTCTAACATATGCCACACTGTTCCACATATCTCCTTACTTCCTTCTGCATTTTTGGCCACCAGTAGAACCTTTCCACTAGGTCTAGTGTCTTGTTCAGTCCAAAGTGTCCACTTAGGCTCCCATTATGTTTCTCATGTATGAGGTTCTCCCTCATAGATCCTTTTGGAACACAAATTTGATTGCCTTTGAATAGAAACCCATTCTGCAATGTATACTCTGCAAATTCAATATGAAAGTGGTTCTCAAAATCTTTGCACACTTTGTAAATCTCTAAGAAATCTGAATCTCTCTCATATAGGTCCTTAAAACCTTCAACTCATGTACTTTACAACTGAATCTCCTGAATGGTGAGTAGTATCCTACTAAGGGCATCTGCAACTTTGTTTTGAACCCCCTTCTTATGTTTTATAGTGAAGGCATATGACTGTAGGAACTCCATCCATTTAATGTGTCTCAAGCTAAGCTTGTCTTGAGTGTTTATGTAACTCAATGCTTGGTTGTCTGTAAAGACAAAAAAATCTTTAGGCAATAGATAATGCCTCCATTTCCTAAAGGCTTGTACAAGAGCATATAGCTCCAAGTCATAGGTAGAGTACCTAGACTTAGCCTCATTTAGTCTTTCATTGAAATAGGCCACAGGCCTACCTTCTTGGCTTAGGACAACTCCTACTACAATGCTGCTTGCATCACACTCCAGAATGAATGGTTTATCAAAGCTAGGTAACAATAATACAGGTTGAGTGGCTACTTCTCTTTTCAACCTTTCAAACCCCTCATTATCTGCCTTAGTTCAAATAAATTTAGTCTTCAATCCTCCTTTGTTAGTCTCTAGGAGTGGAGCACAAATCTCACTGAATCTCCTAATGAACTTCCTATAGAATTGGGCTAACCCATGGAAGCTCCTAACTTCAGTCCCTGTCTTAGGAGTAGGCTAGTTCAATATAACCTCTACTTTCTCTTTATCCATTTTCAAGTCACCCTTGGAAACTACAAAGCCAAGGTAGACTAGTTCTTCCTTCATGAACTCACTCTTCTCAAGATTTATGGTGAGTTTCTCCTCCTGCAACTTCTTCAACACTAACTCCAAGTGTTTCATATGATCCTCTTTTGTTTTACTTAATATGAGGATGTCATCTAAATAGACAACTATAAAAACTCCTATATAGTCCTTCAAGACCTCATTCATCACCCTCATAAAGGTGCTTAGTGCATTGGTAAGCCCAAAGGGCATAAATAATCATTCATATACCCCTTTATAGTCTTAAATGCAGACTTCCACTCACCACCTTCCTTCATCCTAATTTGGTAATACCCACTCTTCAAGTCAATTTTAGAGAAGTACTTAGCACCCCCCAAGCAATCCATCAAGTCTTCTATTATAAGAATTGGAAATATACACCTGATAGTTATTCTATTTATTTCCCTATAATCAGTACATATCCTCCACTTACCTCCCTTCTTAGGAGCCAACACCACTGGGACAACACAAGGGCTTATGCTCTTTCTAATCAGTCCTTGATCCAAAAAATTCTTGCACTTGCCTGGCTATCTCCTTGTTTTGCTGTGGTGTCATCTTGTATGCAGCTTTGGTTGGTAAGGATGCTCCTGGTATGAATTTAGTTTAATGACTTATCTCCCTCTTTGGTGGTAGTGAAGCTGGTGTCCCATCACATATTATGTCCTTGAACTGATCCAATAGTTCTCTCACTTCCTTTGGCATAGGTGCTTTCTTACGAGTCTCCTTCTCCTTTGGCTTTAACAAAATTGCATAGCCAAATTCCTCATCCTTCATTTCCTTTAAGAATTCTTTCCCACTCATCAAAAAAGTACTGGATTATGCCTTCTCCACTATGTCTTCCTCTAGTAAGGATTGTATCTTGAATGTGACCACATTTTTCTTGAAGGAGTACTTATTATCTTTCCCATTATGGACAACTTCTCTGTCATACTGCCATGGTCTACCAAGCAACAGATGGCAAGCATCCATTGGAAACACATCACATAGTATCCTATCTTGATACTTTCCAATGGCAAATTCTACCCACACTTGTTGATTCACTAATATGTTTTGGCCCTTATTCAACCATGTAACTTTATAAGGACACACATGTGGGATTTTGGTGAGCTTCAACTTCTCTACTGCCTCCTTAGATATAACATTATCTATTGACCCTGAATCAATGATCACCTTGCACACCTTTCCCATTATCTTGTATTTTACTCTAAAAAGATCCCTCCTCTACTTGTGCTCATCTTTGGTGGGTGTCTTGATTAGTATTCTTCTCAACATAAGGTGTTCTCCTTTCTCTGAATCTAGACTCACCTCTGATTGTTTAGAGCAATCTTCTTCTTGGACATAAGCTATCTTCTTCTCCCCTTGTGATGATGTTGGTTTATCTGGACACCTATATGCAGGGTGTCCCAACTATCCACAATTGTAGCATTTCATGGAAGAAAAGTGAGAGCTTCTTCCAAAACCCCCTGATCTTCCTCTACCACTGTTATAAGAACTTCTTCCTCTATTATTGTATCCACCCCTACTGCTTGATTCCTATCCTTGATTTTTATATCTAGAGTCATTTTGACCTCTACTGTCACTACATCTTCCACTTGAACCTCCTCTATGGCCACCTCTATTATCTCTACCCCTTCCTCTACCTCTGGAGCTAGAATCTTGTCTCTTCTTGAGTTTCTCTTCCACTTTCAAAGCCATTTGAAAACAACTATGAATGGAAGTCAGGGTAAAGAGACTAAGTTCTTCTTGAATTTTCCACCTTAATCCATTAAGGTACCTTCAACTTTGACACTCTCTATCTCCTGGATTCTTGATCTAAGAAAAAGCTTCTGAAATTCTTCAGTATAGGCTGGCACATCTAGGTCTTTCTGCCTTAGGCTCTGCCTCTTATCATGTAGTTGAATGTCATAAGCTTCAGGAAGGTAATTCTCCTTCACCTTTACAACCATTATTTTCCAATTTGCTATGGGCTTCTTGCCCTCTTTCTCTCTTTCTTCCTGCAAGAATTTCCACCATGTGAGCGCTTTCCCTCTTAGCCTTGACTTGGCTATCTTTACCTTTTGTGCCTCTGTGATCCCATCACACTCGAAGTGATTCTCCATCCCTTCAAGCCATTCCATAACCATTTCCGTATCCGTTTTACTAGAGAACACTGGTATTCCCTCTAGAGCCTTTCCACTCAATGCCTTGAGTGCCTTGAGGAATGGTTCCTCAGGTAGAAGAGGGTCAGGCTCTGGTTCTACATCCTCTTCTATTGATTTCTTTCCTTTATCTATCCCTTCATGCATTTCTTCTCTCAACTTGCTAGCAGTCTCTACCACCTCTGCCATTTTTATCTTCATTTCTTCCATTGCTTCTTCAAGAAGCCTATTCTTGATTTGTTTCTCTGAAAAATCCTTGGCCAACTCTGCATTAGTTACCATGATGTTCTCACCTATGGATTCACTCCGCTCTAACATATACTAATCCACTCCCAAGCCTTTCAATGGCTCTGATACCAATTTGATGGGGAACTCCTCTCCTAGAGATTTCTTTCTCTCTCTAAGAGCTTCTCTTGGTCTTCTTTAGGTTTTCTATCACTACCCTAACTAGAGGATTCCTCTCTGATCCTCTAACACACTAGGAGCTCTTCAACAACTTCAGAATCTTCACTAAATCCTTCTTGGTGTCTTTACACAACCATGGCTTCTCTAGCCTCCTACTTCTCCAATGGTGTCAAATTATTATGGATTGCATTCTTGACTCCTCTTAGGTCTAATCCAACTTCTATGGATCCAATTTTGTGGATCTTGCAACCAATTTCCAAACGGGTTCCAAATTTCTAGTCTTTTAGGCCTTGTAGCCTTTTTAGGCCTATTAGCCCTCCTAGACATTGAAATGTTGGATTTTCTCCCAAAATCCCTTAACATCCCTAGAAAAAAATTGCATATTCCTTGTGGGTTTTTCCTTCCCTTAAAGATTTTCTAAGTCTCAGATGTCTACCTTGTCCGTACAGTGGACTTTCACCAAACCCCTAAAAATAAGGGTTTCTAGGGCATGAAGATGGTTTGGTTTCTTGAACTTCTTCAACTAATCTATTGAGTTCTTCTGAACTTATCCTTCCATCAAAAGGTCTACACTTCATGCCTCCATAGTCCTCTATCCTTGATTGGCACATACCAATCACTTAGCAATCACCATTGCCTCTGTACTGTTCAATTACCCTAGCCAGAATAACTAGTACTCGCCTAGGGCTTGAATGTTCTCTTGCTTCCCCTACACACACACACACCACACACCACACACCATATCTATAGTGTATATACAAGGCTTTAATTTATTCCAAGTGGTCATGGGAATTTGAACCACGGGAATGCTAAGAAAAGCCATTTTCTACATGACTGGTCCAAAACTGGACAATGAACTTGAAAAACATAAAAGATTTACTAAAAGCTAACTAGAATGAACAAAAGACTAAAATAATTCCACAAAGATCTGTTATGCCCTGCATCCCCGTCCCTACATTTTGTGTGCAAAATGTTGGGTCCCCCCTTTTTTGCTTTTTTCTGCTTTTGCTTTGCGGTTTCGCCTGTCTTTCTTTCCTTTTTGTTTTCTTTCTCCGGGGTTTTCTTCCCCGGTGTGGCATTTTGTGGTTTGTTTTCTGTCTCCAGGACTCCGGTCCTGGAGGTTGTCTTTTTTTGGGAATTGGATTCCGGACTCCGGGATTTTTTGTCGTGATGTTCTTAGGGATATCATCACGAGGAATCCCCGGGCCCAGAGTCCGGGGGTTTTGCCTGTCCAGAGATCACCAGAAGGAGGAGGATCGCCTTTTACCGTGGGTATAAATAGAAATTATCTGTCACTTTCACACTTACCACGATTAAAACCTTCGATCACTTAGGGTGAATTAGAGCGATTTTAAAGCGATTAACAGAACATTTGCAGAGAATTTGTGATAATCAAGGCTTAACATCTTCTACGTTCTCAGGCAATTACGAGTGCTTCGTGGTGGTGATTCTGAAAGTTTATCGAACTCGATATCCCATGGTAATCTCCCCTTTCTTCCACCTTCTGCGTTCTCAGGTTGGTGTTTCTGCCTTCCCTCCTCACTGTTTTGTTTCCACTTTCTGGTTTTTCTTCGGGTTTGCTTGGTTTTGTTTGTTTTTGTTTTGTTTTTGCTCTGGCTTGTCTTTTCTGTGGTCTTCTAGTTTTGCCACCCATTGGTGGGTCGGCTCTGCCAGAGGGTTGTCCGCCCTCTGTGCGGAGGTCGTTTGTCTTTAAATTCTGTAAATTGCGTAAATAATGTATATAGTGTAGATAGTTGTATATATCAGTTTCTTCTTTGTCTGGTTTTCCCACGGGCGTCGTCCCGTGTTGTATATTCATGTATATACATATATAGTTGTGAATATTCTATGTATATCTTCCTATTTCTATGTGTATATCCTTTGGCTTCATGTATATCCTTCCGGGTGGCTTGACGAGCTGGTTGAGTCACCCCTATGTCTGGTTTTTCGCCTTCAAACTCGCTTCGAGGCCGAAAACCATCGGTTTGAAACTTGGCTCTCAGCTGGTTTCAAACAGGTAGTTTTCTCTCTCCTCCATCAAGTCTATCAGAACCTCATCAACCGTCCCATGCGTGCAATCAATTCCAGCCAAGTGGCTTTCCCTTTTCGCACGCTCAGACAGTTGGGTCCGCCGTCATCACCATCACATCTATTTAATGCCAACGCACGTGGCGTCCACGTGGGCTTGACAACTTGCCTGTTCACATATCTTTGCTAACGGTCATTTCTCTGGGCTTCGGGCCCCTTACCACCGTCTATCCTGTGTCTTTGCCAAGTGTGATAAAATTCCCCAGACCCAGATATGTTGATACTTTAAGTTCACGATATATTTTGCTTTTCGATTATCTTTGCATGATACTAACTTTTCAGGAAAAGCAAACACCGCGGTGGTAAGATCTCCGGACCCCGGAATAACTATTTTATTTTGATAAAAATATTCTGACGGTCACTTTGCCTTGCAGGTTCCTGGACTTTGTCTTCTAAATATGTCTGAAGCGTCCGCATCATCTCCTCCCGGAAGTCTGGAACTACCAACAGCGACGAAAACCATGGCCGCAATGAAATCTAAAATGGAGAGGGCCCTGGAGAAACTTCCCCTCACCATGAAGTTCATGTAGAACAACAACATTACAGGCTCAAAGATTGAGTCCAAGGTTAAACTCATAACCGAAAACAGCGTCAGAACATGGGCAGAGATGCAGGCCCTGGTAAAAGTGATGCACATCCAGTGATAGGCTGGAGATCAACTAGCAATTAACGTCGGAGGTTCTGGGATCCTCCGGGCAGCTTGCTTCCCTTGCTTCGTGCAGTCTTCGGAGCTTATCCTGACACTGGCTGCCAACTACAACTCTTCCATCTGGGCTGTCATGCTTGCGGCCACGGAACCTACAGGATACCCCACTCCACTGGTGTCCCTCGACCCAGACACATTCCGGGTGGGATTAGGAATCCCTCAAATCGACAGAGCCACAGTGGTTACAAGGGCTGATGCCTTGGACAAGTTTACTCAACTGGAGGATGCTTCCCGGGTGTACATGAATACCCACTGGCTCAAGGCCCCGAAGAGGGATCCAAAGAGAATGAAGATAGAAATCCCCCGCTCTGAATTCAAGGAGAGCATCCAGATGGGGATAATAGCATTAGCCTGGGTATTTGGGCAACCTTCCGCCCAAGAGTTTGCCAAATGGATGTACTATTTCCTCCTCGGCATCGCCACCAAGGGAGAATTATTTGACTAGGCCGCAATAATCTCCAATCATGTCGACTCCCAGTTCCTTCAGGTGGACAGGAAAAAGAAGTTCTATATGTCTTCTTACGTCTTCTGGGCCCTAGCACAGCAGAGGCCCCACTCTAATGGCCTACTTACAGATGGCGTACTCGGGATGGGCCCGAAACAAAAAGCACCATGGGACCATTTCCCACAGATTCAATGGGAGGCCAGCTTCCCCAGTTTCTGCCAGTAAACGACGCGTTCGTTTACTACCATCTGCTCACGCCCACCCGGGATGCCGGATACCGCCTATCCACTGAGGCGATAAAGTTAATTAGTAGTTACAGACACTACTACATTCAGTTCCAGCAGCATACATACATTAGGGTCATCGGCTTCTCTGGGAAACCCTACTTGTTGCCCAGACATTGCGGGGACAAGATCGTGCTGCTGAAATATTACCGACAGATGATGGAATTGCACACCTTCTTTTCCCTCAAGAAGGTCCCCAAAGTCTCGTTCCTAATCACCTGTGGGAACTACACCTACAGTCTGGCCACCGCAAAGGAGGCGGACAATGAGCTAAAAAGTTATAACTTGCAGGAATTCTATCTGGCATGGAAGAACTTTAATCCGCATGGGAAAATAGCAACGACAAT
>MU221424.1:322430-352124 GCA_018584345.1 Thuja plicata
ATTAAGCAGGTCAAGGCAGAACCAACACCAAGGGCATCCCTCCCCCGAGAAGTAGAGATCCTTTCTTTCAGTTCCCCAGAACCGGAGAAAGAAGCAGAGTCTGCAGAGGTCCCAGCCAGTCCCCCTCTGCAAGAGGAGTTTGACGTATTTGCAACCGATGAATTCAGAAATCTGCAAGGGGACGATACACAAGCAGGGACAGAGGTCCCGGAGAAAGAACAAGAGGCTACGGACCAAGAAGACTTGGAACGAGAACCTGCACAAGAACAAGAGCAGGAAGCAGAAGAGCCAAAACTGGAAATTATCTCCGGGGCTCAGGAGGTACAAGGTCCGGGAGTGGACCAACCAAAGCCAAGTGAAAAAATGGCATCCACTGGGGGAACCAAATCTCTGGAAATAACCGTAAACCCAGCCGCCATGTTCACAAGGCCACTACCGGGGGCAACCTTCGGGTAGGTTATCACAGCGGCCCAAACTCTAAATCTCAGCCTGATACCTCCCCTACTGCCAACAGAGGAAGAGGCCCCGGTAGAAGAAGAAGAAGAAGAGAAGCAGCTTGAAGAGGAAATCCCCAAAGAAGCCTACCAAGGTCCAGACCCAACAATAGACACACAAGACCAGGCTGAGGAGATGGAGGTTGACAAAGAAAATATTACTGCAGAAGAAGTTGAGGCAGGGAGGACGGATGAGGTCCACGACACTGAGGAGCAACTGCCACCGGAGACCGGGAGAGAATCAGGAGAACAAATCCTAGCAGGAAGGCCACCTCTCCCACCTTAGTGGGTGGTAGAGAGAAAAAAAAGAAAATCTCAGTCCGCTCCGGTGATTCCTCTCTCCCTGGCCGAAATGATGGCCCAAGTTCATGCCCCGCCAAAGGCGAAGAAAGCCCGGACAATTTATACTTTGTGAACTGGGCCGGGCAGAGAAACAGTTGTCGTTGTAGCAACACCTCCCCCAGGCACCGATGAAGCAACTATAGACCCCACAGATTACGACATTACAGAGGTATCCCTGGGAAAGAGAGGAAAGCAAGGTGAGGTGGACTTGCTTAAGGAGGCAACAAGGGCAGTTAAAGCCCGATACAAAAAGGAGGCCCAGAGGCTCAAAGCTGAGAAAGAGAAGAATGCAAATCTTATGGGATTGCTTACCGAGCTGGCCAGACCCATCAATGCGGCTCATCCAGAGACCTCCACATCAGAGGAATTACCGCAGAGTGACATAAGCTCCCTACGAGTAATGAAAAAGAAGGCCGAAGCAGTGGATGAATGGGTCACCCTACAGATAGGAAACACCCGGCGTTTCCTAGCGTCCACTCTCCCGGACTTATACACAGCCCGACAAGTTATCCATCAGGCCAAAGCACTCATTGAGCAGTGGGAGAGTGACGCTGAAAATTACCAAGCGTGGAAGGTGGAGCTCGAAGAAATCCTCACCTTGGGAGAAGACATAATTTCTGAATCCAGAATTTTGGGTGAGGAATCATTTGATTTTGTGAGAACTCAGCACTCCAGACTTGACCTCACATTGGAGGTGACCAAGCAACTGGTAGAGTCCTTGCAGGAAAAGGTAAACCTTGTAAAATATTCTTCTAATTTATACAAGGCTTTTGTGATAAAGGCTTCTGGGGCTGATCCCCTTAGTACAGATACTTATACCCCTGAAGATTCAGTTTTGGGGAGTTTTGATGAGATAATGAAATCCCGGTATCAATCTCCGGAGGGAGTGGATGGGGCCCAGATGATGAAACTGACCAAGATGATACTTAAGGGTCATGACGCTACAAGAATGGTGGATGAATTCAAAGAGAATGTTCCAGACCTGGGGGAACAAGTTGAAGTGGCCAAGCATAGAAGGGCCAGCCTAAAAGAGATAGACGAGGATGACATTTTTTGCCTCCTCCATGCCTTCAGCGATAATAAGCAACCTTGAGCTTTCTTCGGAGGCCGGGGAAAAACTCACATTGAGTATTCTTTATTCTTTTTGGGACATAAGTCCCCGGATCCCGGAGTCCCAGATCTAAAATTTTGTATTCTTTAAAGTGATCCGTGTCTCGGTCCCTGAGGCCGACCAGTCACTTTCAGAGGTGGTTAATAAAGACTGTCAGAAGGTAGTTGGCCACATCAAGGGGTGTTGGCTCGGCAGTTGGTTTTCTGACAGGGTGGTCTTCTCGAGGTGCCGCTTAGGAGTACATCTGGCACATTGGAGATAGGGTGCTGCATTTCTCATTTATGAGGCATGTAGCCTCGGTCCTCGGGGGACCTACTTTCTTCTTTCTCCTCTCTGGCTCTCTTCTCGAGACCGATTCTTCCGCTGCATATTCTTGTCTTATTCTTCTGACATAGCAGACCTATTCCATCTCCAGGTCTTTTATAGGGTGGCGCAGGTAGTACCGACCCCCAGATATTGCATTTTATTAGAACATGATGTAAATAGGGTTAGGGTTAAGAGAGTTGTATAAATAGGCAGATCGGCCCATTTCCAAGGGTCGACAAAATTGATGATTTTGTTGTCCATAGAAATAGCAAAGAAACTTCTCATTTTAGTTGCAGAGCTCAATGCTCCTGTGTTCTGTTCTTGATAGTTAGATGCTCCCCTGGAGCTGTCATTGTATCACGCACCAGTGCTTGTTGGACTGAATATTAATGAAGAAGGAAGAATTCTTGGCAATAATATTGTTGGCATTCCTGCTTCTGAGTTAATGGTATTTCATGTTTTGATGTTCTTCATGTCTTTTACTCTGGTATGATAAAGTAGATTAACAAACTCTTTACTCTCGCTACTGATAAAATGCTAGCTGATGGTTATGTATTTCTTCAGTATTTAGTATAGTTTACCAGGGTATCATTGATGTTCCAGACATTTTAGCATGACTATAGTTAGATGAAACGTTTCTAACCCTGCAGGACCTTTTTCGTTTTATTTGCTAAGTATAGAATGCTCGAGAAAACCTTACCCTGATCAAATCTCCGGAGAAGATGAGTTGAAGAAACCAGCTATCCCCCTTGAAAACAGTCACCTCTCCCAACCGAGCCCTGCACCTTCGTGACCCGACACCCAGGTGCTTGAAGGCCAGGAGGATTTATTTCCCCCGGACAACCTTTGCAGGCAGAGTTGGCCGATTTCCCCGGAACCCGGTGACAACTTATGATTGTTGGCGGACCCGGTCAGCAAAACCCCGTTAATAGAAACTGGCGCTAGAAGGAGGGCATGAACTCATCCCCTTCCAGAGACTCTGATTTTACACCTTCTGAGGGTTCCCCAAGTTGTAGTTTTAGGAGACAAGCCTTCAGTGGGATTGAATCTTTCTCCCCAGCGAAATTTGAAAGAGTCCTTAGGTCCGCCTTGAATCCCAAAAATTTTGTCGAGCTCGAGCCCCCTGCTCGAAAGAAATGGACCTCGAAAGTCATGTCAGCCACTGTTGTTTGGGGATCTACCATACCTCTGAATACTCGAACTCCCCAGACAATCCCAGGAACCAATACCCAAGCTACCCAACATATAGTTCCCCCAATGGCTGCATACTTCGGAAACACTGGGTCCCCAATGGGCACTTTTTTGGGCGCAACCAATGATTTACCCTCTCACCCAGAGAAAATCTGCCCATGATATGAGCACTTAGGCTCACGAACCGTAGAAGAACACTTACAGGCATACAAAGATGCCATGAATTGACACCGGATCCAGCATGAAGATGTTGTGACCCGTATGTTCCCACTGTCCTTAGGACAAAGCGAGTTGAACTGGTACCTTAACTTGCTGGAAAATTCCATCAACACTTGGCAGGATATGGAGGACGCCTTCCTGGCTGCCATTCGCGTACATGTGGACCCAGCATGGTCCCACAGCCAGTCCATCTCCATTAGGAAGGAACCTAATGAACCTCTCGCAGCATTCAACCATAGGTTCCAACGCACCCTGAAGCGGTGTACGGGTCCTTTTATCCCATCTCCAGACGTAACCATACAGACCTATCTTAATGCGATGGACCCTTTCGTTGCTACTCTCCTTTGGAGAACAACCGCTCCGGGCGACCAGGATACCTTAGCGAAAGTCTACAACCTATCCCTAGAGCTGTCATGTGGTCTGAACAAATCCCCAGGCGGGATTGGGCAGAGCACACCTTTCAACATGATCCCCAGCAGAACTGCATATGCCGGGGGATACAACCCCAATCTGGCCATAGGTGCCCCCTCGATGGCGATGAATCCTCCGCCACCCGTGATAGACCAACAAACACGGTATGTTTATCCTGCCCAAACCCAAATCACATCGGGTCTAGAAGTCTTCCCTTGGAATCAGCCACAACAAACACAACAGACTCAGACACAACCATCCAGAGTGCCATTCTTCCAGTTGTCTGTGACTGGAGGATTTCCGCCCTCGACTCCGGCTAATATTGCTACCTTCTTGGGAAACCAGCAACAACAACAGTCATCACATTGTGACGCTAACACTCAGTTGACTACCGAGGTTGAATCCCTCTGGCGAATGTTGTCCACCTTGACCATGGACATGGGCCAACTAAAGGCGGGGTCCTACGTGCAACAGAATTCGAATCCTGAGAGGGGGAACATTTTCTCCGGCCAACGAAACAACAACGCCGGAGGGAGAAACTTCAACAACGGGCCTAGGCCCAATCAGCAGCAATGGAATAACAACGCAAATGCTGGAGGCCCGCCTCCGAACCACAACACCAACCAAAATGGTGCTGGACCATCCCATTTTACAATAGTCGCAGACTTCCAGCCCATGACTAACTGTTGTAGACTACACGATACTGGTTTGCACAATGAGGTAAATTGTGCCACTTTGGAGAAGGTCATCATGATCTCCCAGTTGGACAGGCAACAATCACATGATACTACTCCCCCAGAGCCTCCCGTCCAAGAAATAACCCACAGTGCCTTCACCTGTGATACCATCTTCTTCGGGACTTACGGGGAAGATGAAGAAGAATCTGATTTGCAAGGATTCTTTGATGAATCTATCCCGCCCTTTGAGGCCAACGCCTTTACTAACCCATGGGCTCCATACAATACCCGGAGCCACGCTGGTAAAGGACCAGTTTACACACCTACACCTCCTATCAAAGACAGTCCTCCTCCCTGGAATAACGTAACTGATCGACCCATACCTCCAAAAGGTCCTAGCCCTAACCAAGCGAAAGACCTCACCGAGGAAAATCACCCATTCCTGGGAGGGAGATTCGATATCACGAAGGCGTTAGAGCAGACTACCACCTCCATGACCTTGATGGAGGTTTTGCTAAATTGTCCCAAGCAGAAGAAGTCCCTTCTGAAGCTCTTAGGGAACCCGAAAGCTATCANCGCCCACCCAAGACTGTTTCCTTCGAAGATGCCAACGCGGTCGTCTTCCGGGGAAACAATGAGGATCCTCCCTTCCTACTAGGCTTGAACATTTATGGCAAAAATATACACAACTGCTTAGTAGACTCTGGAGCTTCAGGTAACATCATGCCTTTGTCCATTTGTCAGAATCTTGGACTCCACCCCACCCCATCTAACGGCGCAGTAATCCAACTGGATAAGACTGCTGTGAAAATGGTGGGAGAATTGAAGAACATCTGGATACATCTTATCCAGGACCCCAGGATAGCCAGCATCATTGACATCCAAGTGGTGGACATCCCAGAGACCTACGAGATGTTACTAATTCGGAATTGGTCTAAGTCCTTGAATGGATACTTTTTGACTGACTTCACCCACTTGTGGCTTCCATGGGAGGGAGAATCCAATCGGATCCGGGTCGAAAGTGAACCCTGGATGAAACAGGCCCTCACGGAGATTGGGAAGGTCAACGAAGTCCTTTTCGCAGAGACTTCTCTGGGGGTGTACCGCCCTCTTGAAATCTTAACATTCGATTTTCTCCCCGGAGAAGATCCCGCCGTGCTACAGAGAGCACAAGACCTAGAAGAAAAAATGAGAGTTGAAGTCAACTCTCAAGACTCCAAAGAAACCCTGGACACACTCTTGTCTGGCACTTGGTGCCGGGTACACTACCAAAAACATTTAGAACTAGAGTGTGGGCTATGTCTCTAGATCGCTAACCGGCACCTTGATACCCTCCAGAACAAACTACATGCAACCAATTTCTCGGGACCCAGTATTCCTGTGGGATGCGCTCCTTTGGCGCCATCCCCCGAAGAATCCCAAACCCAAACTCCGGAGGTAAATTCTACTTTCACGCCGGTGGTCCGTGAGGAAATCCCCAAGTCTCCGAGCGATAATCCAAAGAAAACTCCCACTCTCCAGCCCCAGATAACAAACAATGACTTGTGGACCCTGAAGTTTGATGGGTCCCGATCCAAATAGGGCTGTGGGGCCAGGGTAGAATTAATCAACCCGCGAGGGAAATCCTTCCTCGCGTCCTACAAGATGCAATTTAACTGTACAAACAATGTTACAGAGTATGAGGCTTTGGTTCTTGGACTCTTATTTACATTAAGGAAAGGTGTCACCTGCCTCTGGGCTCTGGGTGATTCAGAATTGGTTGTTAAACAAGTCCGGAGTCAATACACATGTCATGACAAAAGGCTGGCCGCATATTGCAACCGGGCTTGGAGCCTTATCAAAGATTTTGATGTCTTTGGCATTGACCTCATTCCCTGGTGATGGAACTACGTCCCGGATTCCCTTGCCATTTCTGCCAGCACACTTGAGCCAATGGACGGCTCACGACTCTGAAGATTCTCAGTTGAGATGGTCCCCACCCCGTCCATTCCAGATAATGTCACCCATTTTTAGGTTTTTGAGGACGACCAACATATCCTGGCCTTCATGGAAAACATTGGCATCTTTGAGGATCAGATAGTAGAGGAACGTGACCATGACGATACTGGGCAGGGTGACAAAGACGATGGGATCATAGACTTGCCCACCAACACCATCTCAAAGGGGATGGTTGCATTGGAATGAATCTTCGACTCAGACCCTCGGGCCCGTGAGAAGGTGTCATCCTCCCCTGAGGGAGGAAAGTTTGAAAAAGTTAACATCAGCCAGCCCGATGAAGAAAAGATCATCCACATTGGTACCTTCTGCTCCCCTGAGGAGAAGGAGAAGATTCTCGCAGTTCTCTGAGAATATATTGATGTAATCGCCTGGGGATATGAAGACTTAAAAACATATGATACATCTATCATGACCCATACTATTCCCCTGAAACCAGACACTAAGCCCTTTCGGCAAAAGCGAAGACCAGTCAACCCCTTGATAGAGCCTCTGATACGTCAGGAGGTAGAAAAACTATTGTCAGCCCGGATAATCTTCCCAATCCGGCACACCACATGGGTTGCCAACCTGGTCCCTATAAGGAAAAGGAACGGCGAGATCCGCCTTTGCGTGGATTTTCAGAATTTAAATAAGGCATCTAAAAAGGATAATCACCCTCTCCCCTCGTTGGATGAGGTGTTGCAGATAGTAAATGGATCCCAGATGATGTCTTTCTTGGATGGATATTCAGGGTACAACCAGGTCATGGTCAAGTATGAAGACAGAGAGAAAACAGTGTTTACCACCAAGTGGAGAACGTTTGCATACAGAAGAATATCGTTTGGCCTAATCAATGCAGGGGCCACATTTCAAAAGGCCATGGACATTGCGTTCGAGGGCCTTGTGAACTGATGCATAATCATCTACATGGATGATTTGACCATCTTTTCCTGGGGCAGGCGCGATCATCCCGCCCACCTCGCTCAGATCTGCGAGAGATGTCGCCGGTACGGAATATCCCTCAACCCCAAGAAGTGCATATTCGGGGTCACTGAGGGGAAGTTGCTCGGGCACATTGTCTCTGAGAAGGGTATATCTATCGACCCTGATAGAGTTGAAGCATTGCTAAATTTACAAATGCCTGGCAGCAAGAAAGAGATGCGGTCCTTCTTTGAAAAAATCAACTTCGTGGGATGATTCATTACAGGATTCGCAGAAATAGTTAAGCCACTCAACGAGATGATGAAGAAAGATACCAAGATTGAGTGGAGTCCTGAGGTAAAATGGGTGTTCGCCCAGATCAAGCAGACAATAACAGAGGCACCTGTCCTGGCCAGTCCAGACTATTCCCTTCTGTTTTACATTTATTCATTTGCTTCACCGCATTCTGCCGCGACGGTGTTGACCCAAAAGGTTGAAGGGGAGGAATGACCAATAGCTTTCATGAGTTCCCCCTTCAAAAACGCCAAAGTCTAGTATTCACTACTAGAAAAATAGGCCTTTGCTCTAGTTCGCGCCGTAAAGAAATTCTGGCATTATATTCTCCGAAGTAAAGTGCATGCTATCATCCCGGACCAGGCCGTCAAATCCCTGCTGATGCAGAGTGAATTGGGCGAGAGACGGGGGAAATGGATGGCCATCCTCCAAGAATATGACTTAGAAATGCAGCCTATGAAAATAGTCCGAGGCCAAGGACTAAGTCGGGCGATAGCAGAAGAGACTCCCCGCATAGAATGCCAAATTTACACAGTGGAGTCCATCACCCAAGACCCGTGGTATACCGATTTGGTATACTTGTTGCTAAACAACAAATGTCTGGAGGGGTTGCCTCCCCACAAACGCCGCGCCCTGCGGATGAAAAGCGCACACTTCATGATCAAAAACTCTGTGCTTTATCGCAGAAACTACGAGGGAGTGTACCTCCGGTGCATCAACAGGGACCAAGATGTAAGAATAATCAACGAATTCCACGGACAGTTTGGGACCGGGTATGGCTCCGCTGATGTCACTGCCCATCAGATCCTCTGGGCTAGATATTATTGGCCCTGTGTCTTCAAAGATGTCTACGCTCATGTCAGGAAATGCCATACTTGCCAAACCGAAGCGCATCGTGAGTGTAACCCAGCAATTCCTTTGCAGCCAGTCTACGAGGCTAGACCCTTCACCCAATGGGCATTTGACTTCATCGGGGAGATCAACCCCAACTCATCCGCCAACCATCGATACATCCTTACTGCGACTGATTATTGCACTCGGTGGTCTGAAGCTATACCTTGTAAAAACAACACGGCAGACGTAGTTATCAAGTTCTTAGAAGAAAATATCGTCACACGGTTTGGAATGCCCTTCACTTTAGTATGTGACAATGGTCCGGCATTTTCCTCAGCATAGTTACTCAAATGGACCTACAATCGGAAGATCACACTGAAGTTCTCCAGCAACTATTATCCCCAGGGAAACGGCGTTGCTGAATCAACGAACAAAAATCTGCTTGAAGTGATCAAACACCTGTTAGAATAAAATCCCCGGGATTGGCATCAAAAGATGAAATTTGCCCTCTGGGCGGATCGCATTCGCGTCAAGGCCACCCTGGGAACGTCCCCATTCCACCTGGTTTATGGCCAGAACCCTGTATTCCCAGCCAATTTACAGATCCCAGTATTACAGTTCATGCAGGAATTCAACAACAGGGACAACATCATGGAGGTTCGGCTCTTGAATCTGGTGCGAATGGAAGAACAGAGAAATGCAGCCCTTGAACATTTCACGCGTCATCAAGCAGTGGTAAAATGATGGTTTGACAGAAGAGCCCAATACAAGGCTTTCCAGATCTCGGATCTGGTCCTGCTGTGGGACAAGGCCCGGGAGAAGAAAGGAAAGCACACCAAGTTCCAACGGCTCTGGCTTGGACCATATCTGATCTCAGAAATCTGCGGGGCAAATACTTACCGCCTCAACACCTTGACTGGGGAACCTGTCGCATTGTCCGTTAATGGATAGTTTCTCAAACACTATTTCTAGTAGGGTAAGTTCGTCCTAAGTTGTATTATATGTAAAGCTTTTTGCTTGTAAATATTCCCTCCGGGTGCCTCGTTGCGAGGTACCCTGTCTTGTAAATAGCCTCGTCGGCTGTCCTCCAGGGCAGTCCTCTTTTGTCGTCTTTATTTTCGTCTTTGGTTTTCTTTCGGTCTTGGTGTTTTGCTCCATCTTGTAGGAATTAGAATGCTTCGCATAACTCTGGCCTCTGGGGCAATGTTTACGGCATGGTGAACTTTAGAACCTGTCTTTAGCACGGTGGAATCAACTCGGTCTCCGGGGTTGTTTTATGGGTCATGGCACATTTTGAATAATTTCCATTGGGTGTTCTCTCCGGGAGTCTAGCAATCAGTGAACAAAATAATAATTCAAGGAATAAGTAATCGGACACACCGAGGGTAGATCGGCTGTACTGATTGGTTGACCTACATTTGAAAATCTAAAGAAATTCCTCCTGGGTCCGGAGCTTTATCCCCTCTTCAAATATCTAAACATAGGTGAATAGGTGAAAGAAGTATCGCCTTCCCCACCCAGAAAAAAATAAAATAACAAGAGGAAAAGTAGGATAAAACTCCGGTCTCCAGGGGAAACGAGCAAATTGATGACTGGTTCAATGTAATTAGTGCCTCTTCTCTATTCCTTCCAAAGGTCATCGGCTTGATTTCCTTCCAAAGCACACACGACACCACTGATGAAGGACTATGGACTGACTCTTGTGTGGTTGGATTCTCTCGGATATGTTGCCCTTTGCCTGTCAGACGCTTCGGGAAGCGGCTTGTTCCAGTTTTGCTAACCAGAGATTCTTTAGTTCTCAAATGCGCTGAGGCATTTGTCCCAAATAGTCGCCATTTGTTATGCCCTGCATCCCCGTCCCTACATTTTGTGTGCAAAATGTTGGGTCCCCCCTTTTTTGATTTTTTCTGCTTTTGCTTTGCGGTTTCGCCTGTCTTTCTTTCCTTTTTGTTTTCTTTCTCTGGAGTTTTCTTCCCCGGTGTGGCGTTTTGTGGTTTGTTTTCTGTCTCCGGGACTCCGGTCTTGGAGGTTGTCTTTTGTTGGGAACCAGATTCTGGACTCCAGGATTTTTCGTCATGATGTTCTTAGGGATATCATCACGAGGAATCCCCGGGCCCGGAGTCCGGGGGTTTTCCCTGTCCGGAGATCACCGGAAGGAGGAGGATCGCCTTTTACCGCGGGTATAAATAGAAATTATCTGTCACTTTTTCACTTACCACGATTAAAACCTTCGAGCACTTAGGGCCAATTAGAGCGATTTTGAGGTGATTAACAGAACATTTGCAGAGAATTTGTGATAATCAAGGCTTAACATCTTCTGCGTTCTCAGGCAATTACGAGTGCTTCGTGGTGGTGATTCTGAAAGTTTATCAAACTCGAGCTCCCATGGTAATCTCCCCTTTCTTTCGCCTTCTACGTTCTCAGGTTGGTGTTTCTGCCTTCCCTCCTCCCTATTTTGTTTCTGCTTTCTGGTTTTTCTTTGGGTTTGCTTGGTTTTGTTTGTTTTTATTTTGTTTTCGCTCTGGCTTGTCTGGTCTGTGGTCTTCTAGTTTTGCCGCCCGTTGGTGGGTCAGCTCTGCAAGAGGGTTGTCCACCCTCTGTGTGGAGGTCGTTTGTCTGTAAAGTCTATAAATTACGTAAATAATGTATATAGTGTAGATAGTTGTATATATCAGTTTTTGCTTTGCCTAGTTTTCCCGCGGGCGTCGTCCCGTGTTGTATATTCATGTATATACATATATAGTTGTGAATAGTCTGTGTATATCTTTCCATTTCTATGTGTATATCCTTCAGCTTCATGTATATCCTTTCAGGTGGCTCGACGAGTTGGTTGAGTCACCCCTGTGTCTAGTTTTTCGCCTTCAAACTTGCTTCGAGGCCAAAAACCACCGGTTTGAAACTTGGCTCTCGGTTGGTTTCAAACAGGCAGTTTTCTCTCTCCTCCATCAAGTCTGTCAGAACCTCATCAACCATCCCATGCGCGCAATCAATTCCAGCCAAGTGGCTTTCCCTTTTCACGCGCTCAGACAGTTGGCTCCGTCGTCATCGCCATCACATCTATTTAATACCAACGCACGTGGCGTCCACGTGGGCTTGACAACTTGCCTGTTCACATATCTTTGCTAATGGTCATTTCTCCGGGCTTCAGGCCCCTTACCACCGTCTATCCTGTGTCTTTGCCAAGTGTGATAAAATTCCCCAGACCCGGATATGTTGATATTTTAAGTTCACGATATATTTTGCTTTTCGGTTATCTTTGCATGATACTAACTTTTCAGGAAAAGCAAACACCGCGGTGGTAAGATCTCCGGACCCCGGAATAACTATTTTATTTTGATAAAAATATTCTGACAGTCGCTTTGCCTTGCCGGTTCTCGGACTTCATCTTCTAAATATGTCTGAAGCGTCCGCATCATCTCCTTCCGAAAGTCCGAAACTACCAACAGCGATGAAAACCAGGGCCGCAATGAAATCTAAAATGGAGAGGGCCCTGGAGAAACTTTCCCTCACCATGAAGTTCATGTAGAACAACAACATTACAGGCTCAAAGATTGAGTCCAAGGTTAAACTCATAACCGACACCAGCGTCAGAACATGAGCAGAGATGTAGGCCCTGGTAAAAGTGATGCACATCCAGTGACAGGCTAGAGATCAACTAGAAATTAATGTTAGAGGTTCTGGGATCCTCCGGGCAGCATGCTTCCCTTGCTCTGTGCAGTCTCTGGAGCTTATCCTGACACTGGCTGCCAACTACAACTCTTCCATCTGGGCTGTCATGCTTGCGGCCACAGAACCTACAGGATACCCCACTCCACTGGTGTCCCTCGACCTAGACACATTTCGGGCGGGATTAGGAATCCCACAATTCGATAGAGCCACAGTGGTTACAAGGGCTGATGCCTTGGACCAGTTTACTCAACCGGAGGATGCTGCCCAGGTGTACATGAATACCCACTGGCTCAAGGCCCCGAAGAGGGATCCAAAGAGAATGAATATAGAAATCCCCCGCTCTAAATTCAAGGAGAGCATCTAGATGGGGATAATAGCATTAGCCCGGGTATTTGGGCAACCTTCCGCTCAGGAGTTTGCCAAATGGATGTACTATTTCCTCCTCGGCATCGCCACCAAGGGAGAATTATTCAACTGGGCCGCAATAATCTCCAATCACGTCGACTCCCAGTTCCTCTAGGTGGACAGGAAAAATAAGTTCTATATGTCTTCTTACGTCTTCTGGGCCCTAGCACAGTAGAGGCCCCACTCCAATGACCTACTTACAGATGGCGTACTCAGGATGGGCCCGGAACAAAAAGCACTGTGGGACCATTTCCCACAAATTCAATGGGAGGCCAGCTTTTCCAGTTTCTGCCAGGTAAACGACGCGTTCGTTTATTACCATCTGCTCACGCCCACCCGGGATGCCGGATACCGCCTATCCACTAAGGCGATGAAGTTAATTAGTAGTTACAGACACTACTACATTCAGTTCCAGCAGCATACATACATTAGGGTCGCCGGCTTCTTTGGGAAACCCTACTTGTTACCCAGACATTGCGGGGACAAGATCGTGCTGCTGAAATATTGCTGGCAGATGATGGAATTGCACACCTTCTTTTCCCTCAAGAAGGTCCCCAACGTCTCATTCCCAATCACCTATGGGAACTACACCTGCAGTCTGGCCGCCGCAAAGGAGGCGGAAAATGAGCTGAAAAGTTATAACTTGCAGGAATTCTATCTAGCGCGGAAGAACTTTGATCCGCATGGGAAAATAGCAACGACAATGCCCCGGGCTTCAGAGCCCCATCAAATACACATGGAGGACTTCTGGGCATATTTCCAAGACGATGTGGAGGTGTGAAGCCGGTACTATATCAGAATGACAGTCGGAATGATGCAGGAACTGAAGCTCCAGAGATTCCCTCTGGGCTTCTCTGACGCCGCCCCCACCATAGACCCCCAGTACAAAGAAAAGGGGATCGATAAGTTGGCACTGCCAGCAATGGATTGGGCTGCCCAGGAGGGGCCCACAATCGAGGACTTCACTCAGGATGTGGTCGAGCGAAGTCATGCCTATTTTAAGAGGGTGTGCCCTGGGAGTATGCGTCAGGCTCCCCGATCGGCACCAAAGGTAACTCCACCACCAGTACCAAGATTGACCCCGGGGGTCGGGACTTCTTCGCAAGGCGCAGACAAAGGAAAGAAAATAGCTACAACCCCTTCCGCGCAAGAAGTCCCCATACAAGAATAGATCAAGCAATCTGTGGCAGCCTCCCAGCAAATGAGGGAGCAGTTAATGACGAGGCTGGCCACTCCCCCGCTCATGGCCGAACCAATTCGTCCTCCTTCCTCCCCATCGCTGGCAGCCTTAATGGTCAAGGCAACGGGGGTGGATCCCATGGAAGCAGCAGCTATAGCCGATGCGGGGCCACCTTTGGTCACCAGGAGGAAGAGGAAACACATCAAGCAGGTCAAGGTAGTACCAACGCCAAGGGCATCCCTCCCCCGAGAAGTAGAGATCCTTTCTTCCAGTTCCCCAGAACCGGAGAAAGAAGCAGAGCCTGCAGAGGTCCCAGCCAGTCCCCCTCTGCAAGAGGAGTTTGACGTATTTGCAACCGATAAATTCAGAAATCTGCAAGGGGATGATACACAAGCAGGGACAGAGGTCCCAGAGAAAGAACAAGAGGCTGCGGACCAAGAAGACTTGGAACGAGAACCTGCACAAGAACAAGATCAGGAAGCAGAAGAGCCGGAACCAAAAATTATCTCCGGGGCTCAAGAGGTACAAGGTCTGGGAGTGGACCAACCAAAGCCAGGTGAACAAATGGCATCCGCTGGGGGAACCAGACCTCCAGGAATAACTGTAAACCCAGTCGCCACATTCCCAAGGCCACTCCCGGGGGCAACCTTCGGGCAGGTTATCACAGCGGCCCAAACTCTGAATCTCGGCCTGATACCTCCCCTACTGCCAACAGAGGAAGAGGCCCTGGAAGAAGAAGAAGAAGAAGAAAAGCAGCTTGAAGAGGAAATCCCTGAAGAAGCCTACCAAGGTCCAGACCCAACAATAGACACACAGGACCAGGCTGAGGAGATGGAGGTTGACAAAGAAAATATTGCTGCAGAAGAAGTTGAGGCAGGGAGGATGAATGAGGTCCACGACACTGAGGAGCAACTGCCACCGGAGACCGGGAGAGAATCAGGAGAACAAATCCTGGTAGGAAGGCCACCTCTCCCACCTTAGTGGCTGGTAGAGAGAAAAAATAAAAAAGCTCAGTCTGCTCCGGTGATTCCTCTCTCCCTGGCTGAAATGATGGCCCAAGTTCAGGCCTCGCCAAAGGCGAAGAAAGCCCAGACCGTTCATACTTTGCGAACTGGGCCGGGTGGAGAAATAGTTGCCATTGTAGCAACACCTCCCCCGAGCGCCGATGAAGCAACTGTAGACCCCGTAGATTACGACGTTGCAGAGGTATCCCTGGGCAAGAGAGGAAAGCAAGGTGAGGTGGACTTGCTTAAGGAGGCAGCAAGGGCAGTTGAAGCCCGATACAAAAAGGAGGCCCAGAGGCTCAAAGCTGAGAAAGAGAAGAATGCAAATCTTATGGGATTGCTTACCGAGCTAGCCAGACCCATCAATGCGGCTCCTCCAGAGACCTCCACATCAGAGGAATTACCGCAGAGTGACATAAGCTCCCTGCAAGTAATGAAAAAGAAGGCTCAAGAAGCGGATGAATGGGTCGCCCTATAGATAGGAAACACCCGGCGTTTTCTAGCGTCCACTCTCCCAGACTTATACACAGCCTGACAAGTTATCCATCAGCGGAAGCACTCATTGAGCAGTGGGAGAGTGACATTGAAAATTACCAAGTGTGGAAGGTGGAGCTCGAAGAGCTCCTCACCTTGGGAGAAGAAATAATTTCTGAATCCGGAATTCTGAGTGAGGAATCATTTGATTTTGTGAGAAATCAGCACTCCAGACTTGACCTCACATTGGAGGTGACCAAGCAACTGGTAGAGTCCTTGCAGGAAAAGGTAAACCTTGTAAAATATTCTTCTAATTTATATAAGTCTTTTGTGATAAAGGCTTCCGGGGCTGATCCCCTTAGTACAGATACTTATACCCCCAAAGATTCAGTTTTGGGGAGTTTTGATGAGATAATGAAATCCCGGTATCAATCTTCGGAGGGAGTGGATGGGGCCCAGATGATGAAACTGACCAAGACGATACTTAAGGGTCATGACGCTGCAAGAATGGTGGATGAATTCAAAGAGAATGTTCCGGACCTGGGGGAACAAATTGAAGTGGCGAAGCACAGAAGGGCCAGCCTAAAAGATATAGACGAGGATGACATTCTCCTCCAGGCCTTCAGCGATAATAAGCAACCTTGAGCTTTCTCCGGAGGCCGGGGAAAAACTCACATTGAGTATTCTTTATTCTTTTTGGGACGTAAGTCCCCGGATCCCGGATCTAAAATTTTGTATTCTTTAAAGTGATCCGTGTCCCGGTCTCCGAGGCCGACCGGTCACTTTCAGAGGCGGTTAATAAAGACTGTCAGAACGTAGTTGGCCACATCAAGGGGCGTTGGCTCGGTAGTTGGTTTTCTGACAGGGTGGTCTTCTCGAGGCGCCGCTCAGGAGTACATCTGGCACATTGGAGATAGGGCGCCGCATTTCCCATTTATGAGGCATGTAGCCTCGGTCCCCGGGGGACCTACTTTCTTCTTTCTCCTCTCTGGCTCTCTTCTCGAGACCGATTCTTCCGCTGCATATTCTTGTCTTATTCTTCTGACATAGCAGACCTATTCCGTCTCTAGGTCTTTTGTAGGGTGGCGTAGGTAGTACCGGCCCCCAGATATTGTATTTTATTGGAACATGATGTAAATAGGGTTAGGGTTAAGAGAGTTGTATAAATAGGCAGATCGGCCCATTTCCAAGGGTCGACAAAATTAATGATTTTGTTGTCCATAGCAATAGCAAAGAAACTTCTCATTTTAGTTGGAGAGCTCAATGCTCCTGTGTTCTATTCTTGATAGTTAGATGCTCCCCTGGAGCTGCCATTGTATCACGCACCAGTGCTTGCTGGACTAAATATTAATGAAGAAGGAAGAATTCTTGGCAACGATATTGTTGGCATTCCTGCTTCTGAGTTAATGGTATTTCATGTTTTGATGTTCTTCATGTCTTTTACTCTGGTATGATAAAGTAGATTAACAAACTCTTTACTCTCGCTACTGATAAAATGCTAGCTGATGGTTATGTATTTCTTCGGTATTTAGTATAGTTTACCAGGGTATCATTGATGTTCCGAACATTTTAGCATGACTATAGTTAGATGAAACGTTTCTAACCCTGCAGGACCTTTTTCATTTTATTTTCTAAGTATAGAACGCTCGAGAAAACCTTACCCTGATCGAATCTCCGGAGAAGATGAGTTGAAGAAACCAGCTATCCCCCTTGAAAATAGTCACCTCTCCCAAACGAGCCCCGCACAGTCGTGACCCGACACCCAGGTGCGTGAAGGCCCGGAGGATTTATTTCCCCCGGACAACCTTTGCAGGCGGAGTTGGCCGATTTCCCCGGAACCCGGTGACAACTTATGACTGTTGGCGGACCCGGTCAGCAAAACCCCATCAACAAGATCTAGGAAATTACATATTAAACACTCTCCATGCTTTCATTCAATCCATTCAATCCACAAAAGTGTTGGATGATGGCTCTGTATGCTAATTACATTGTAAATTGGTTCTTTCCAATAATCAGTCCATACAAAATGAAATCTAACCATCAGATTAGTGTTGTAGTAACCTTATATACTCTCATCCCACATGTCTAGACCCTCTGGTCAGGATTTGGGCATCATAAAAGCTGATTCTTAAAATCTAGGAAATGTTGTCATGACAACTTTGAAAAGTTGTCAAAACAACTTTAACAATTTTTGTCAAAATGACACTTTCTCAACTTACCAAATGACCTCAAATGAATTGAAAACATTAAAATCTTGAAAATCTCCCCATTTTGGAGTTTTGGTAAACTCTTTGACCTTTTGGTTTACTTCTAGGTTCTAGGCCCCTAGAATCAACTTGACTCGACAACTCACAAACCCTAATCTCTCCTAACACCAAAACACACCTAAAACACACTAGGGACTTTATAACATAGTCCTTATTTAGGGATGGTTGGTGAAACCAACATAAAAGCCAAAATGACTAAAGATCTTCCTAAAGACCTTAGGGTGCTCCTGCACCAAAAGAAGATTTAACAGTTAAGAGAAATTCATAGTGTCCCTAACGCATAAGATTAAGAGGCATAAACTCATCTACATATTAGATGAAATTGATAGTTGGAAAATGCACACACACACACACACACACACACACACACACACACACACACAGAGAGAGAGAGAGAGAGAGAGAGAGAGCTATTGTTATTGTTGTTGAGAAATTTAAAGTAGTTACTGAAGAACAAGAGAAGAGAAGAGAGCACCGAGCAGTGTTACAGTTTGAGATTGAGGTAACACATCAAAGCATATAGAGTCTAATCAACATTTACATTTGATGCACTTATTGTAGACATTGTTAAGTTATTTGATACTATTGTATTGAGAGATTTAAATTCTAATACTAGGTAGATCTTAACCGATCTTATATTTGCAAATCCTTTAACAGGGTACATCTCTAAGTGTAGAGATTGTAAAAAACCTTTAACCAGGTAGACCTAACAATTCTTTTATACTCTTAACCGGGTAAGCTATCAAAAATAGCTAAAATTTGTAGCTCTAACTGAGCACCCTTTATACTGCAGTTAGTGAAGGTTGTGGGTGTCATCCCCCCCGCAATTTTGTCCTCTAACCAAGGATTTATGTGTTACCAAAATCATGGTGTTATGAGTTCTATTGTTTAATATTTTGAGTTTATGGTTTTATAAGCTTTATATTACTTTCATTTCAAAGTTATAAACTCGGTAATCAGTAAGCAACAATATATGGTTTATCAGTAAATGTGGTTAGAAAGTTTTTAGTGGCACTGATTCACCCCTCCCCTCTCAGTCCCAACTTTCCACAATTATTCCAACATCAATTGGTGTCAAAATGGATGAAGAGGAGAAATGTCAGATCTTGCATCGATCTTTGCTTGATTTGCGGGATTCTCTTGTTATGACTATCAGTAGTACTTTTTCTATTTTGAAGACTGAAGATGTGGTGGGTTTTAAAATTTTTGAGTAGATGATGAGGAAGGCATCTGTCAATGTCAAGAAGGCCCTAATTTTTATTGAAAGACCTAAAAAACGGCAAGAAGAATGAGAAGTACAGTAACTCCAAATACAAGGGGACATCCAAATCTCCTAGAAAGTCCAAGTTATTTGTCAAAATTATAGTAAGACTTGACACATTTTTAAGGACAACAAATAAGAATATAAGAAGAAAAGTAAGGAATTTGATTTTGAGTCTAAGAAGGAAGATGGTGATGCATTCAATGCAACATTTGCCACACATGCATGTGATTATGCATGGTTAACTGACTCAGGTGAATCTTTTCATATGACCTCTAATAAAGATTTATGTTTTGAATATGAAGAATTTGATGGATTTAAGGTGTAATTGGCTGATAATTTTGAATTAAATATTGTTGGTCATGATAAAGTAATAATCAATTTTCATGATGGTATAATAAGAAGGATTAATGGTGTGTTGAATCTCCTAGTCTAAAATGAAATTTGTTATTTATGAGAAAACTAATAGATTTGGGTGTATAAGTAGTCTTTTTTTATGCAAGATGTAAAATGGTTAGAGGTTATATGGTGATTTCTAGAGGTATCAAAATTGGCACATTGTATAAGTTGGATGTATACAAAACTGAGTGTAACAGTACTTATGTACTTATGTGAAGACCTAATCTATGGATACTTCATTGGAAAAGGTGAGTGTTTCACCTTTGATAGATGGTCATGAATTTTGGGTACATAAGGGTGTCTTTTCTTGTGACTCAAAGTTATATGCAAATAAGAATATGCTATAGTGCTAGAGACATGGCCACCTGAGAGAGAAGGGTATAAGGACCTTGTAAAAGAAAAGCCTTATTGAAGTTTTGAATGATTGTAATCTTGATTTTGATTTATGTGAGCAATATATTCATGGAAAAAAAATCATATTTTATTTTACTCGAGTTCTCAAAAATCTTGTGGTTTGTTGGATCTTTTTCATTTTGATGTGTTTGGTCCTGGAGATGTTCATTCCATTAGAAAACCCACATATAATGTTTTATTTATTTACAATTATAGCATAATGTAATTAATATGTTTTATAAATAGAAAATATGATATTTTCAATCAATTTAAAGAATTTAAAGCAATGGTTGAATTGCAGACTGTGTTGGTGTTTAAAAATGTTATGCTTTGAGAAACAACTAATATATCTTAAGAATGATATTAGGAGTGGTTAGCTATAGGGACAAGACTACCCTCCGCACTTCTGGCTCTGCAAAACCAAGGTGGGTACACCTAATCCAGACTAAACTCAATTCTCTACAACACCTTCTAGTTCTAGATTGAAACAACAGATAAATGGTAAGTACTAAATGCCAACCTAGCATTCATTGACTCTCCACTACCATGGGTGGGATAAAAATAACAACTGTAAATGTAAAGAACTTTGGTGATGAGTTTGATTTAAGTTTTGGGACAAAATATAGCCAAACTTATCAGACATATATCTCCACAGAATATACTAGATCTAGAACAGTCCCTTATCCATTGGGTAAACTCCTAAATATAATACTGAAGCCGAAACACCTTATGAGTAAAGATTCAAAGCCATAAACATATAATCTCTCAGACTACACACTACAAGATCCTCAAATAGATATCCAAGTAGAATCAATGCAATATCCAAAGCATTTTAATCTGATCTAAGATCAAAGACTTATGGAATACACATATGCATAAGCAAGACTTATACAGTAAGCTAGAAAACTTACAACTCAATATATAACACAAAGGAGAGACTTAATTATGAGAAAACATATATTAAGTATGATGAAATATTGTTTCTGCAACAACGTGACAAGGAAATACACAATTCAATAATATGCAAAAAGTCATACAACTTTCTATTTTTCTTTAATACAATCTAAACAACATCTGCTATATCCTAGACTGGAAATAAATACAAGCCTTAAGCTTTACAATATTTATCCCAATTTTCCAGCCCTTTCTTAATGATCTTGAAAATCCCTTTATAATAATAGGAACACTACAAGCTTTAGACCATTTAGGGTTAGGGTTTACAACCATAAATGAAAGCATTAAAAGCATTCAATTTACTCAACTACCCTATTGTTAAGTTGAAACCTTATCTCTTCTCCAACCTGTGCAAATATGATCTGATCTGTAGCCACACTTCTTGGGATGTGAAGAATAGTAGCATGAAGTCTAAAAATTTCCAAGCCATGACGCGGAGAGTAAGTCAACATAAATGTAGAAGAGACCAGGCGCCGTCACAAGGTGTATCAATCTGATCAGAAACCCCAACTACATCACTTCACACATAAATACACTTGGCACTATCAGATATCCATCCAAACAAGGATCTACAGGTGTGGATACATGACCCAAAAGATCAGATCAAAGCATTTATGTCGCTCTGCAAAAAAAGTCTCAGTTCACCGCTGTGAAAACCTCTGAGAAAATATTTAAATATTTGAAAATCAATTACAACGGCCACAAGTGGCGTGGATTTAAATAACATCAACGGTCAAGATTTGAAACCTTTATATTCTTTAAAACGCAGTTGTAGATGAATTTTAAGTCACCCGGGCACCAAGTAAAAAAAAAGATTACTTAATACTGGTCAACTTCCATTGACCTACATGTGGAACCTCTCCATTAAGCCTTAGAATCACCTATCCCTTACCCCTCCTGCATAGGCCCCACACTTCTTACTGCCGACTTGGACATGTGACAATATTTTTGCCATCGCGTGATGCATATCTTCCCTGCGTCTTTCCTTCACATGATGGTGATAATTTACTGGATTCGATCTCCTTTTTACCATCTTCACCTTTACCAATGCTTCCATGCGTCACCCTTTCATTCGATCCACCTGACGGATCCCACCATTTACCTTGTCACATGTGCCACATGGCACCACCTAATTTACTAGGACCTTTGCCACCTCATCATCCTACTTGGCCCTGCCACCTGTCAGTTAGCCACATGTTAGCACCCGTGCCATTGCGTGATTTGACTAGACCTGCCGTAACTAGGATCGCGCCATAGCGCTCTGCCGACACCTGTCATTGCATCAACCACGTCACCTAAGCACTAGCCCACAAAATTATCCTTCCTGTCTGCCAGCTAGTCATGTCACCACCCGTCCACTAAGCCATCTGCCAAAAGGAACATTCCTTTTAGGCACTTCATTAGTGAGTGATCCAATATAAAAACATATGACTTTTGCACTACACAGCCAATGTGAGATATATGGCTTAGAGCATTTCTAAGCAAAATAGACCAGCGAAAGTTTGAGCTATTTGGTGATCCAAAAAATGACATTCCTATCATTATCCCACCCAACCAAATCTAGTGGTGTAGATGGTTCAAGCCCATAATGAATAATTTAAAATATACATGATGTTGCACTTTTCAACTGAACATTTATGTAACTTTTTGCAACAACTAAAAAGTTGTCAACATAGGAAAACATGGTTGAATATTGAAAAAATAAGAGAGGTTATTATAGGTGGTGGTAACACAACCCTATAGCCTTAGACAAATCTTCTCTATGTGGAATGAGTTGTGAGAAATGCTCTGTCAACTTAGTTTGATGCTTTTTGGACTTTATGCACTTAAGGGGATGCATTGGTATAGAGTGGTCTAGAATGTTTAGGAGACTTATTAAGAAAAAAGGTCATTATTTTCATTTAATAATCTAACTAGATATTTTTGCACAAATGGTTTGATCCCACAATGACCAGTTTGAAAGATACACAATGTTGCACCTTCCAACTGAGCGCTTTTGTAACTAAAAAGTTATCACCACTTGCAAATAGAGAAAAATATTCAAAAATTAAGAGACGTTATATAGGAGTGGTAAAACAACCTTGTAACCTTATACATATCTTTCCTATGTGAAGTGGGAATTGAGAAATGCTCTATCAGAGTTTGACACTTTTTGCACTTAAGGGGATGCATTGGTACATAGTGACCTGAAATGTCTGGATGAATTGACAAGTTAAATGAGGTCATTCTTATAATTTTCCCACCCAAATAGAGATATTATAAAATATGGTTTGATCCCATAACAAGTGGTTTGAAAGATACATAACGTCACACTTTTTAAGTGAGTGCTTTTGCAACTTTTTGCAACAACTAAAAAGTTGTCGTCATGTGCAAACAAAGTGATTTTTTTTTTTAAAATGAGAGGTTATTGTAGTTGGTGGTAACGTGACTCTATATAGCCTCAAAAAATTCATTCCTACATGATGTAGGCCCTGAGAAATATTGTCACAATTTGACACATTTTGCACTTAAGGGGATGCAACGGTACAATGTGGCCCAGAATGTTAAGACAAATTGGAAAGATAAATGAGGGTTTTCCTAGTATTTACCTAGCTAACTAGATCTGTTTCCATAGATGTTTCAAGCTCATGGATAATGGTTTAAAAGATATGTAATGTTGCACCTTCCAACTTATTTACAACGGTGTTGATGTCTGTGTTGTTTTGTGATCCCAAATCGATCTCACACTTCAACTGTATTCTTTGACTACACGTGTTCCCAGAATGATCACACATTAGTCAAAGAGGGGCAAATGTATGCACCCTAAAATGGTCGTCTGGACTATGGGCCCCATTTATCAATTTATCAAATTCCTAAATCAATGATTTGCAACATTTTCAATTTAAATCAATTTCCTTGATCAAATAGTAATTAATTCAATTATTTCAATATTTCATAAGGTTTGATCATTTTTATTTTATTAAAAGATTTACTCTCCCTTTTAGTTAAATAAAATTCATCTTATTTAATTAAATTAAATTCCTCCCATTTAATTAAATAAAATTCTTCTAATTTATTTAATTAAAAGAAAACCCCTCTTTTAATTAAATAAATAAAAATCCTCACTTAAAGCACTTTATTTGATGAAAAAGGAAATAAATTAAATAAAAATCTCTTTTTCTTCACATCTTTCTAAGTGGTGGGCTTTTTGCTTTAATGAGCACATGGATCAACCAAGATTTAATCTCCACCATTGCTCATTTCTTTTTGCCTCTTAATCTCAACCGTTTACTTTCTTATATAAGGAAATCTCTCCTTATTTTCATATAGAATTTTTAGGTATTGTTATGTTGCAGGTTTGGAGAGCAATTTTAGAGGAGAATTTGAGCACTTTGGCTTGGATATTGCAACTTCTCTCTTCTTGTCTTCTTCTTCTTACATCCATGGCTATTCATGTAGATTAGATTCATATTAGATTAAATTCATATTTTCTTCCATAGATTAATCTTGCATATTTCCTTTCATAGATTAATCTTGCATTGTTATCATTTAGACTAATTTATTTTCTTGCATTGTTATCATATAGAATAGATCTTATTTTTATACATTGAATCTTTCATTTCATGGTGTACTTGCATAGACACAACTAGGTCAATTTGAGGGCCTTCATCACACACCTTTGCACTCCATGAATAAAGAGCTATGAGTTGATATTTGAGGCCTCATTCTTGAGCAACCTTAGATGGAATGACTCATAGAAGTGTGACACATTTTTAGCAGTACCTATCAAACTTCAATCCTTGATTCAGCTTTATCAATCCTATCATTTGTTTCGCTTGGGGCAACCTTGCTTGAGATTATTATCTCAGACATGTCAATTACTTATTTACAATGATGTTGACCTTGTCTTTTTTGCAATCAACTTATTTTTGTTTTGATGTCAATTACTTATTTACAACGGTGTTGATGTTTGTGTTGTTTTGTGATCCCAAATCGATCTCACACTTCAACTGCATTCTTTGACTATATGTGTTCCCAGAATGATCACACATTAGTCAAAGAGGGGCAAATGTATGCACCCTAAAATGGTCGCCTAGACTGTGGGCCCCCGTTTATCAATTTATCAAATTTTTGAATCAATGGTTTGCAACATTTTCAATTTAAATCAATTTTCTTGATCAAATCGTAATTAATTCCATTATTTTAATATTTCCTAAGGTTTGATCATTTTTATTTAATTAAAATATTTAATCTCCCTTTTAATTAAATAAAATTCATCTTATTTAATTTAATTAAATTCCTCCCATTTGATTAAATAAAATTCTTCTAATTTATTTAATGAAAATAAAACCTCTCTTTTAATTAATTAAATAAAAATCCCCACTTAAAGCACTTTATTTGATGAAAAAAGAAATAAATTAAATAAAAATCCATTTTTCTTCACATCTTTCTAAGTGGTGGGCTTTTTGCTTTAATGAGCACATGGATCAACCAAGATTTAATCTCCACCATTGCTCATTTCTTTTTGTCTCTTAATCTCAACCGTTCACTTTCCTATATAAGGAAATCTCTCATTCTCATTTTCATATAGAATTTTTAGGTATTGTTATGTTGCAGGTTTGGAGAGCAATTTTGGAGGAGAATTAGAGCACTTTGGCTTGGATATTGCAACTTCTCTCTTCTTGTCTTCTCTCTTCTTACATCCATGGCTATTCATGTAGATTAGATTCATATTAGATTAAATTCATATTTTTTTTCCATAGATTAAACTTGCATATTTCCTTTCATAGATTAATCTTGCATTGTTAACATTTAGACTAATTTTTTTTCTTACATTGTTATCATATAGAATAGATTTTATTTCCATGCATTGAATCTTTCATTTCATGGTGTACTTGCACAAGCACAACTAGGTCAATTTGAGGGCCTTCATCACACACCTTTGCACTCCATGACTAGAGAGCTATGAGTCGATATTTGAGGCCTCATTCTTGAGCAATCTTGAATGGAATGAATCATAGAAGTGTGACACATTTTTAACACACATTTTTGGCACCCACCATGGGGAAACCCACTTTTACATGTTAGTTTTTGTTGTTTTTGGAGCTAACCCTCTTGTGCAGATTTGCTTGGATATGAAAACCCTAGATTTTCAAAGATTTGATCATATCTCTCAAACGGCTTGGAGTTTTGGTCTGATTTTTTTTTAAGGATGACATTGGATCAAAGGTGTCTCAGTTTGAAAATCAAAATTTTTGGATCCTTTTTCTGCGATTTATAATTTTTCTATGATTTTTCATGAAAATTCATTTTTGGTCGCAAATCAGTGAATTTTTCATAAAAATTTACATTTCTGGAAAGCTCTTGGAATTCTACAGGGGGTATGTTCTCTGTGTTTTTTGTTTTTATGACAAATAATGACTTAAAAATCCAATCTTTAAAAATTGGTCTATTTTGATAAAAAGGGTCCCTAGGGTACAAATCAGAAAATATTGCTAAAAAATTTACATTTTTGGAAAGATCTATGTTTTTTAATAGGGGTCTTTTTTCTGTATTTAGAGTTTGGGATCCAAATTCATGTCATATAGGTCCAATCTTGTTGACTAGGTCAAAAATCAAAATTAAAAAAAGGCATTTAATGATTAGCTTGCACTTATTTTTCACATGGTTCAATGCATGATGTGAGTTGTCATTTAGATTATTTGCTAGTTATTATTGCTCCTAACAATTGATTTTTAGATCTAACCCTATGGTTTGCATAAGTTGAATATACATTGCATATCTTATTTTCTTGTTTGCTTGTCTTGCTTGTTGGAGAGTTCGTGGCTTACTTTCGCGAAAAAACTGAACAAAAACAAAAATAAGGTAAAATCTACTAAGCGTGTTACTTTGGACTTGAGGTATTTTGTTGCATATCTATAACATTTGGATTTTGGAAATAAAAATGAACCTCTCATGTGTTTAGCTTGAGTGTTTCTTGCTTTCATAAATCATATTTCCAATTGGTGCTCTAAAGAATGAACCTATATTTGTTTTCTTTCATATATGTTTCACATAGTAATTAGGCCCTATGAACACTATTTGTGGTGATCTTGAGAGAGTGGGCTTCATTTGCTTGTCTTACATGAGAATCTCTTCTTGACGATAGATCCCCTTGTAGGTAGGGAAGGATTTGTCATTACTTCAAACTTGGTTTAATCTTCAACTTTGATTGGTACTTTCTTTCTTTAGATTGGTGGTCATTGTTGTTGATATACGAAACTTAGGTGAGGTGATTTAAAATTAGTGGGTCAATTAATCTTTTTTGCTATGTTTTGGTGAGGTGAAGAGGCTAGAGGATTATGCTCTTTTTCCCTTTTGAGAGAATCAGAAACTTGGAACCCTTGAATCTGAACTAAGTCCCCATGTGGTTCATATTGTGAGTCTTCCTTGTTATAGAGGGTTAACTGTAGTGGACACTCCCTTTATTGGGTAAACCACATGGACGAAACCTTAAGCGGTAATAACCATTTTTTCCATGGTAGCAACAACCGCTATATAAATGTCCTTGTGGAAGAAATCTCCACGGGTGTGGTTTCTTGTTGGGTTGTCAGATCTCCTCATAAACTCCTGATTGATTAAATTATCAGACTATGTCAAAACCTCGGTGCATCGGGATTGGATTTCACCCACTTGAGATTGAAAAAGTTGCAGAGTCAAACCATTACTAAGAACCATAGTGCAACCAACTTTTTCTTTTCTAGGACTATGTGCGTGATTGCAAAATTTTTTGAGAACATACACAAGTAGAATCTTTAGGGAGTAGAAATAATACAACACTATCCATGTTCATGTGCAAGGTTGCTTTGTCCCTTGTTCATTGTTTGAAGACATTGATTGCTTGAACTCCCTGATTGTTGTCTTGCATGCCTGATTCATGATAAAAATCTATTAATGCATCTAGTTGGTCAATTAAAATGAACAAATCTGAGTTTTCGAGTGATAAAAACTTCAATAGATCTCCCCAAAAGTGTTATGACATGTTTCTCAACATCCAAATGAACGTAAATGGTATCAAGTTGCACAAAATGACTCTTGGTCTTCTTTCTTCCACATCTTCCATGTCTTCTTAGTCTCCCATTTCCATCATTTCTCTTCTTCCTTCACGCTTATTCCTCTTCTTCCTAAGATCTTCACGTATTCTGTTTCTTTTCCTCTTATTATCTAGTCTACCTCCTTCTATTCATCTCTTCTGTCACTCCCATGCTTGATTCCTCCTCTTCCAGAACCATTAATTTCAACTATCATGTTATGGAACCTCTCTTGAAAATAGATGATCTCGAACTCATTTCTTAATTCGAAGAGTGGTGTTCCTCCAAAAATTGCATGGATGATAAATTAAAAAAAAAAATAGAAAATAAAGCGATGGAATCACATGCCTTTACTAGGATCATACACATGATTTTGTCACAACCTCCTTCCAAACATCTTTCATCTTCTAATTCTTCTCATTTTTCCTCATCATCCAAGTCTTCTTCCTTCACTAGGTCTTCATCTTTCTCTTCTCCATGATCTTGATCTTCTTCTACTTCTCCCAAGAGTCATACTTCTCTTTTCAAGAAATAACATATTGAGCAACATGACAATCCTTGTGATACCTCTTCCACGAAGAGTGACACACCCATCTATGATAACTATGATGAGATGGACAATGCAGTGATACCTATGATACTCCTATTCCTAAGAATCCTCCTTGTCGTGTGCTCGTTTATACTGGTAAGGGGATGTCACATTGGATAGATTGTGATGGTGATCCATATGACTCTGATTTTGAAAAAGACTTTGATGAATTTTGTGAACAATATCTGGATGTTACAGAGGAAGAGAAAAATTTCCGCACTGGTTATAAACATAGCTACTATAAGAGTTTCTCCTCTAAGGATTCTCATGCTGAAATAAAGATTGCACTCTCAAACAAGATCATGTTAATGATGAACATGTTTTGTGATGACTCCCTTCCATCCTCTACTTCCTCCAATACCCATACATCTCCTAAAGTTGCCAAATATTCCACAAATCCTTCATCCTACAGAAGTCCTAATGCTTTTCATGAAATTTCCTATAGTTGTCCTCAAGGGCTACCTCTAAAAGAAACTCAAGATAAACCTTCACTTGGCTGAAAATACTTTCAATAATGCTAAACCTAAAGATCCTAAGCCTTTATATGCTATAATTCCTACTTCAGCTAATCCTTCCCCATCTCTTCCCAAGTCTCCCATACAATTCCAACATGCTTCCTTGTTCTTAGAAGTGGCTCCATGTCAAGAGTACTCTAAAAATTATAACGAAAAGAACATAAAGAAAGATCAAGATCAAGAAACCTCCATGTCATCCAATCCTTTTCATGATGTCTCTTATCCGTTTCATGGTTCTTTTGATCCTGCACGCCCTTTCTCATTCATTCCACCAGGTCTTAATTTTTCTCCTAAGCAAGATCAAGTTACTACTTACACCGTTGAGCTTATTGACAATCAAAATAACCTTACCCCACTTGCACTTTCCAAAGATGATACTTCCATTAAGGTTATTAAAAATGGTGTTGTTACTTCCAATATTAAGCCTATTGAAAATCAAGAGGAACATTATGTGCTTATGCTATCCAAAGCTCCTTGTCAAGATCAAAGTCTTCCACCTTCTTGTTCTACCACTCCATGTTTGCTTCCACTTTCTACTCTTCCTAAGTCTTTCCAAGCTTCAAACAATCCCATCAAAGAAGGTGCTCCTATTTAAGATGTTCACGATCTTATTGAAAATCCTAATGCTCACTCTAAAGATGCTAATGTCCTTGGTTGTCATATACATGTTGATGAACTTATTGATTATCCTTTTGCGTCTTCCACGTCCATCCTTGGACCTCCTCCACCAATACTAAGGGCTTCACATTTTCCTTCCA
>MU221424.1:355904-366686 GCA_018584345.1 Thuja plicata
GATGAAAAAGGAAATAAATTAAATAAAAATTAAATAAAAATCCCTTTTTCTTCACATCTTTCTAAGTGGTGGGCTTTTTGCTTTAATGAGCACATGGATCAACCAAGATTTAATCTCCACCATTGCTCATTTCTTTTTGCCTGTTAATCTCAACCATTCACTTTCCTATATAAGGAAATCTCTCCTTCTCATTTTCATATAGACTTTTTAGGTATTGTTATGTTGCAGGTTTGGAGAGAAAATTTGGAGGAGAATTTGAGCACTTTGGCTTGGATATTGCAACTTCTCTCTTCTTGTCTTCTTCTTCTTGCATCCATGGCTATTCATGTAGATTAGATTCATATTAGATTAAATTCATATTTTCTTCCATAGATTAAGCTTGCATATTTCCTTTCATAGATTAATCTTGCATTGCTATCATTTAGACTAATTTCTTTTCTTGCATTGTTATCATATAGAATATATTTTATTTTCATGCATTGAATCTTTCATTTCATGGTGTACTTGCACAGGCACAACTAGGTCAATCTGAGGGCCTTCATCACACACCTTTGCACTCCATGAATAGAGAGCTATGAGTCGATATTTGAGGCCTCATTTTTGAGCAACCTTGAATGGAATGACTCATAGAAGTGTGACACTGACACATTTTTAGCACACACCAAGCGCTTTTGCAACTCTTTGCAAAAACTGAAAAGATGTCATTGCATGCAAACAAAATGGAATCTTATAAAAAAGAGAGAGTGTATTTTAGGAGGTGGAAACACAACCCTCCATGCTCATACAAATAATTCCTATATGGCATGGGCGTTGAGAAACACTCTGTCAAAGTTTAACACTTTTTGCACTTAAGGGGATGCACCAATACAAAGCAGGCCAAAATGTTCAGGTGACTTGGCAAGCAAAAAAAAATCATTTCTGGTGTTTACCCATACAATAGGAGCTATTGGTGCAAACAATTCAAGTCCACAATGAGTGGTTTGAAAGACACACAACACTACACCTTTTAAGTGAGTGCTTTTGCAACTTTTTGAATAACTAAAAAGTTGTCGCCACACGCAAACAAAGTGGAATATGTTAAAACTAAGAGAGGTTATTGTAGGTGGCAGTAACATGAACATTTAGCCTCAAACAAATTAGTCCTATGTAGAATATGACCCAAAAATGCTATATTAAAGTTTGTCATTTTTTGCACTTTATGCACTTAAGAGGATGCATCCGTACAAAGTGGCCCACAACATTTAGATGACTTGGCAAGCCAAAGAAGGCCATTCTTTGTATTTACCTTGCCAACCAAAACTATTGGCAAAGATTATTTAGGCCCCACAACAAGTGGTTTGAAAGATACGTAACACTACAACTTTTAACTGAGCACTTTTGCAACTTTTTGCAACAACTCAAAAGTTGTCGCCTCCTGCAAACATAGTGGAATATTTAAAATTGAGAGAGGTTATTGTAGGTGGTGGTAATACAACCCTGTAGGCTCATACCAAATTTTCTTATGTGGCATTCAAACGTATTATCAATGGCATGTGAACACTGCACTCATAAATGTTTGTGAATTTATTCATCTTTGGCTTTGAGTTTTGGTGAATTCTGAGTTTTGAGGTCATGACAAGGAACCACTCCTCTCAATTGGTGAGTGAATTTTTTTATTGATGTTCCCTTCTTGTTTATTGATATCTACTTTTTCTTTATTGATGTCTAATTATTAGATCCCTATTTTTGTGGAAAATACTTGTATATTTATGCAAAATGTGCTTTCCAATCTATATTATTTGGCATTGATTTTCATTTATTATGATTTGATTGAAAAATATGGATATGGTTACAAAGACAATGAAAATATTTAATAAAAGGAGGCCAAAAATGCATCTTGGAAATCCTTAAAAAGATGATCAATGAAGTTGGTTGTGACTGACACATTCAACTTAATCCCACCTTATAGGCTTATTGCATGAGTGTTCACACTTCCGTGGGTGCTTGTCCATATTCCCTTGTTTATGGTTATGAATCTATCCTACCCATAGAGGTTGAGTTACCTTATTTATGAGTCTCTTTATGCAATCTTATGAGTAACAAAGACCATAGAGTCTTCCACTTGCATGAGCTAACACTGTTAGATAAAAGGAGACAAAATTATTTCAACCATATTAGATCTTATAAGCAATGCATGTGTATAAGTTACAATCACATAGTTAAGCCACACATGTTTGAGGTTGGTGATCTTGTCCTAAAGGAAAATCATAGAAATCAACAAGATCGAGAAAGAGAAAGGGCAAGTTTTGAACCTAACTAGCTCGGTCCATACATTATCACTATTGCATGTGGATCGAGAGCATACCAGTTGGCTACCCCTGAGGGTGATGCATTGGAAAATCCAATAAACAACATTCACCTTTGCAGGATTTATGCCTAATAACTTTATATAACCCCCTTAAAGTCTTTAAAAAATACAAAACAAATAATAAAAAGTCCGTAAAATTATGAAAAAGTCAAAAAAATTCAATCAAAAAAATTAAAAATAGTAAAGAGAAATAATATGGCATATGGTGAAAACCACTTCGGTGGCACCTTGGGCAGGTACCATGGTGAAAACTTGGCAATTGATCCCATGTTTAGGGACTTTTCTACTCCTTCCTTCATATTCTACTTGATCTTTCCATATCCATTTTCCTTCTATATCATAATAGATATTTCCATCCTGACCATGGCTTATGGAATGTTTCAGCTTATTTTCATGCACACATGCTTCTCCATGTATAATAAGCTAGTATAATTCTTTATTGGGGCATTTACTTGACCCTGTCTATGGGTTGGGAAAGTTGCAACGTTGTGGTTAGAGGACGTTTACCTTCTGACATCCATCTATTCACTCACAATCCATAATAAAGTTTCACCTGCATTGTTAATTAATATAGTTCCATATTTTTCTTTGCAATAAATATATCCATTTCATGGATAAATAAATCTTTTAGATAGACTTGAGAAGCTTTGGACTTCAACAAAATCATGAAATTATGAGACTAAGATCATGTAGACATAATGACATCCTTATCAACCTATCATACTATTCACATAAATTGTGACAAGAATCATTTCTGCATGCAGTGTTATGGCTCTTTGTTTGATGTCTTGATTTCTTTTACATTTTTATCTTTGGCGACATGTCTTTTAGTTTCTCCAGGATGTCTTTGACTAGAGAGACAATGATGGGATATGTTAACTTATTTGTAATTTGTTGTATGTGGATTGTTCCCTAGTAACAAGCTGACTTATCTTAGGATATGATTGTCTAAGATCATTGATGATGTGTGTCTCACATGTGAACAAGGGAAACCCTTAAATGTTTGATACATATTCCTTCACGCAATTGGTATGTTGATTCATTTGGGTCTAATTCATATCTAGATGAGTTCATCCCTTCTTCATAATAAGCTCATTGATGATATATAACTTAAAAATCACAATAATCCTTTCCATCTTATTCACTTCCTTCCAAACCCCTTCATCCATACCTTTATTCATGTTCTCTTGCCTGTGATGGTAGTAGATTAAGTTGAATGACTGAGTACTCGAAGCACACCAAAAACATAGGATTTTCTTTGCATTAGTTGTGTACCTTTCAAACACCTTTGTTAGTCCTATATATCATATTACATCCTACATATATATATCACTTTCTAGTATCCACCATATTCATCATAACCTCATCATAAACCATCAAAACAATATCCACATAGGTCATACATGTCATAATCATAAGCATAAAAAACATCATATAGCATTGCATAACATTGTATAACATCACATAACATCATATAGAATCATGAATTCTATCAAAATACAACTAAATAGCATCATGTAGAATCATGTAGAAACATGCATGTAAGAACCATTACATATACATTGCATCGATCAAAACATAACATCATAGAAGCATCACATAAAATCCATCATGTATACATAGAGGGTCCACCAATATATTTGTGCATCTATAGATATCTTAAAACTATATAAATACCAGAGTACAATTATGTCAATATATAAAATGGCTACTATCGAGCCCAAAATGAATTATCACCCTTTCTCAAAGATTTCTATATCTCATTAATACATCATGAACTGATGGAGCTATGATGTACTGCTCCAATCAGTACCTACAAGTCCTTGGCATGTATGATCTTTCAATGGTCCAACCCCTCATGACTTGGTAGTCCATATGATCCATGACCCCTCCACTCTTTGAGCCTACCTTGTGATATCTCCCATACAATCTCTTGGAATTGTTACAATCTCTTGGAACAATCTCTTTGAGCCTACATTTATCCTAGTGGAACACTTACCTCATATGCAAATTTCTAGTACAATACCTCATGTCCTATCTTTATCACATCCCTCATGAAGGCCCTATATATCGGTACCTCTAATGCCTGCTGTAACATGGACTCTACCTGCTCAAACATAGAAATGGATGAATCCCTCTCCTCCACATTTGTCCCTAGTTTCCACTATAAAACAACTATCTTGTTCTCTCTCTGCTAACTACATATGAATATGAGCTATCTTAGCAGGTGCATCTTGATCATGTACCTATAACCACTCCTATACTGGAGGCTGTCCCTCCTCTCATGTCTATGCCCTCTTCTAGGGCATGCCTCCTCCTCTCATAATGGTCTTGGTGGTTGTCTTTTCTAGTTTTGGTGGTGGTGGTCTATGCCCATCATCATCATCTGCACCCACTCTGTATTCTTCAATATTTTCATCCTCCTCCTCCTCATATAGTATTGGAGATAACTCTCTTAATCATGTCAACTTTAGAAATGTATATGCTACAAAGTGATTTGCATACTCTGCTACATCCCTTCATAGATCCTATGGAATTGGTGCTAGTGTCCTAAACTCTGCTCTAGCCACCTCAAAAGATAGAGCGGGTCCCAATCTTTCCTCTTCCTTATGCTCCACAAAAATCTCACCCAATCCCAAGTAGGCATACCCTATATCTGCCCAAACTATCTCTTTACTATCCATTAGATGCCTCTCGATAATATATGTTGTCTTCCCTTTCAAGCACCTGGTAAAATAATAAGGCTCAAACCCAATCTGTTGGTTGGAGGCTTTTGTATAGCAGATTAAAATTCAATGATCTCCCAAGATGGAAATGGTTTTTAAGGTGGATCTATTATGATTCCCACAACACTTAGATAATTTATGAATTTGGAAATACTTTCTTGAAAGGAAATGCTTGTGCAAATAAATACTTTGTTGTATAAATTATTTATGAAAATTGAATATGATTTCTTGATTTAGATTGCTTTGGAAATACTTGATTAAGTTACCTTAGATCAATATCAGATCAGTGCCTTATCCTTTGATGGTTATTAGCAATTCAATTTATTGACCCTACGTATAACCCTGTGAGACAATTTTGATAACTTAGTCTTAAAGCAAGACCATCACTTCAAAGGCATATATATATGCATTTATAATTTAAATTTTGTTGTTATAGTTAGTCTTATGGATTTTAACTTCCTCATGAAAGACCAATAAGAAAGAGTGAAGCCTTAACAACCAACCTTGAATCTGATGATCAAGCTGAAACTTAATTCAAATTATAATGACATAAGATAGCACATTGAAGCATCTAAATAAAATAGATTATCACAAAGAGATGATCAATTAAATGAAGAGATAAATACCAACAAAGATGAAGGAACAACTGAACTTTTATTGAAATAAGCATAAAGTAATTCAACTAGTTACAAACTATATGACTATTTTTTCCCAATAGTGTATTTCCAAGAGACAAATCCATAAATGCATTGTATCAAAAACTGTAGTCGTACAAAGACTGTAATTGTAATTTTATATTTTTACATCAAAATGATCCCCTATATATAGACGAGGATTCATTTTGGGTGAAAAGGTACACCCTTTCACAAAGACTTGTCACTAACAACAAAACAAACTGTCATAATAGACTGATTGCATAAAAACTCCTCGAGATAATTAGTTTGAAACATTTAGCCATAAGGAATAATCCCTGAATAAATTGCTACATTTCTTGATATGCTCTAATCATTTCTTCAGGGGAATATGTGTCATGGATAGTATCCTTGATTGTAATCTCTAGCACAACGAATTGTTCAATCTACAAAATTTGCATCCTTTTGTTCTGTGAATCCTTCCATACTCTTTGGCGCTAACAAGATGCTGCACAGATAAAAATAAGTTAATCATATATTAATTTAGGAAAATTAAAAACTTACCTATCGTTAGGGAATGTTCAAAGAATGATCTGTAGCCTTCTTCTTTAGAAAATTAGAAATCACACCACCTCCTTGCATTTTTTGAAGTTTTTAAAATCACACTTCATCCCTGTGATTTCTGAAGTTTTCACTGACTTTCATAAATCACACTTCATCCTTGCGATTTCTGAAGATTACAAAGACTTTCAGAAATCACACTTCATCCCTATGATTTTCAAAGATTACAAAGACTTTCTGAAATCACACTTCATCCCTGCGATTTCTAAAGATTATAAAGAGTTTCAAAAATTGCACTTCATCTTTGCGATTTCCGAAGATTACACTTTGTTGTCTCCTTTGGCAACATTAAACTTTCAAAAAGTGTAGGCTCCATCTTCATTTCAAAATTTTTGAGAACTCCCTTACAAGGCTTCCATTCCTAATTATTAGCGCCTCGAGTATCAGTTTTCTGAACTTAGTCCCTCTCATACTTATATCCTCAAAATATGTGGGCCCCAACCTTCCCATCAAAAATTTAGGAATCACACCACCTTACTTTCATTCCCGATCACTAGCACCACAAAAATAATTGATATATGTTCCCTCTAACTTGATCCAACCAAGTTCCACCGTAGTGCCACATATCATATATTCACTATCTCACAACCTGAATGACTGATCGCCCACTTAAACTCGAGACATGACAACCAACCACCATCTCCAACTCGCTAACTGAAAATGTCAAAGCTTCAAACCTTCATAAGCTAGCGACTAAGGAAATCAAACCATCCATCACTAACTCTTAGCTTGATTCACTAACCGCCATCAATCCCTCATGATCTAGTGGCAAAAGGAAACATCGTCTATCGCTGACTCGTGGCTAAAAAATGTTTAGTTCATAAACCGCAGTGACCAAGCGACAACTAACAAAAAACTGTTTAATTAAATCGATCAAATTTCCACAATCCATAAGAATTTTCAGCTTAATTTCTGGATTTTGATTGTGTGTTTAATTTTTAGATGCTAAAAATTACACACAATCAAAATCCAGAAATCAAGCTGAAAAAACTGTTTGTCATCAATTCTCCAACCTTTTAGTCTATCCTCATTAACCAGAGTGAGCTGGAGATGACCGTTGGTCTTTAACATTCTGGACAGGTGACAGTCACTTGTTAGCTCTCTAACTTAAGAACAGATTGCCTTGAGAACCTGAGAGCTAGCGAGAACGAAGAAACTTAACCTTTATCACCGTAGCATTTGAAAACCTCTACGTGGCAATTGCGAGCGCTAACTTTCTAGGCTGAGAAGATTATTCCTTTTCATCCTGCGAGCCAACGAGAGGGCAATACAAAACCTTTAGCTTATAAAATTGAAGATACGTGGCATCTTGTCGCTAACTTGCAAACTGATAACATTTAATTGCTCATGACCTCGCGAGCTGGCAATCAAAACAAATACTTAACTGCTAACCCTTTAGTGAATGCCATTTTAAGAAATGTCGCGAGCTCTCCACATCTTTCAATCCCACGCATGGAAAACCAGCAATAACTATTTTCATGGCTTAACTAAAAATGTAAACATAAATTTATATCAAAACATAAGCTCAAAATATGTTAGATGTGAGGTAAAATCGAATTGAAAATTTGTGTCCCAACAAATCGATTCACCATTTTACTTAACAATGCTCTGTGATCTAAGATTCAAAATAAAGAACACTAATATGCTATGGAATGCTAAAATGGTTACGAAAATCCTAGAGAGAAAATAACATGATAACAATGCAAAAAATGATGGATTTGTTCTTGGCAAGTCTCCTATTTATAGATTTTTGGAGCAAGAATGAGGGCTTGGATGAGGTGGCACCTATGTGGCATCCACATAGGAGCCACATAAGGGACACATGCAAAAAGTCAACTTGAGACAAGATGGACATTTAAGGTTTGAAGGGCCCAAAGTTGCTCACACATGGGCGAGAAAAATTGGAGAAAGGAGTGGGGGACAAGGGTGTAAGAGAATGGTTGGAGAATTTAAGGAAGTTTGGTGGCTCCCTTGGGATGAGTTTCTCACACGTGTGAGCAACTCATTAGGATTAATGAGGTTAGGAATCACCTTTTTAGAGGCTTAATCATCGATTAGTTTAAAAAGATGGGTTTAGTGAGTGAGGTGATGGGTGTAGGCTAGGTTTCTAGGTTGGGGGTAGGATTAAATTTAAATTAGATTTAAATTAATCAAGGCTTAGAAGAATTTTAGAGTGTGTAGGATTAAATAAATATGATTTTATTTAAAAAGGGGATTTATGGAGAAACATGCATTAAATCAAATTTAATACATTAGAGAGAGGGTATTTAAATTGAATTTAAATAATTTAGGTAATGAAACCAATTTAATTAAATAAAATGGGTAGAGGAATATAACAAAGATAATTAATAAATTAAAATTAATCACAATGTTGCAGGGATTATTAATTAAAATAAATTTAATTAATAGGAATATTTTAGATGTCTACATTTTGAAAAGTGACAATAGAAAGACCAAGAGACCAATATAAAATCTATTAGGCTAGCCCTATACTAAGCCAACCATTAAAAATATTGAAAAATAATTTACAAAGCAAAAATTGACTATGCAATAATTATAATAATAATAAGGCCCCCATAATGAACAACATGTCACTTAGGAATGAGAGATGAATCCAGTTCTATATACAAAATTTAATGCATATAATACATTTCTAATGTGTTGCAATAACATTTATTAGAGGGGTCTTATATATTCAACTTTTGGAGTGATACATAAGTCAATCGATTTAGCAAAAGGATAAGTATTGATGAATTTGTCTAATAAAACTTTTCAACATTTTAAGTTTCAAATACTTTTTGTTGTTTTGTTGATTTTGATGAAGTAAAAGTATATTAAGGATCATGTCTACAAAGAATTAAAGAATGATTAGTTACTTTGATCCCTATAGAGCTTAGATATGAACCACAAAGATTTTTTAGTTATTGCATATTCGTATATGGTTAACATATCAAAGGCATAAACTTTTAGATAACGGTGAGTCAAATGTAAATGACATTAACATGATTTGTATATCATTGAGTTTAGAATAAAGTACCCCTAACCCATGCATTTTATTTTAGATTATTTATAGCAATTATCAACCTACCTCTAGTGAATCTTATTTAAATTGATTGTTGATTTACACAAGCTCTTCAATTCTCCTTCACTAATATGATGTTGATTACCACTTTCAATGATCTATCAACATTCCTTGATGCCCTAGAAATATTATACTCAACGAAATAGTTCTAGAAGAGAAATTCACTTTTTTCTTTCTTTCTTCAATTGACTTTTCAAATCTATTCCAACCTCTACTAATTCACACATCTAAATGATGCTTTAGTAAAGCTTCAATTACACTAGTCTTCAAACCCTTGTTTCCATACTTAGATCCAAGTTATACAATTCTTAATTCCACTGTATTATGTTCTTTCTTCATTATAATTTGAACATTCATTATGAACTATACACACTCTGATATCAATTAATATAATCAAGAATGAATATTATACGTAAAACCCATCATATCAACACCTATAAAACAATTAGTCATAAAAAAAATATACAATAAAATTCAATTGTCAACATAATCATATAAACTGGAAAAAATAATAATTTATTTACTCACAAGATAAATATTACATTAATGAGAGAGTCCTTCAAACTTATAATCACATAGGGATCCTAATCTTAAAGTACACTACAAATTATACACTTAACATGAGTGGATAATTTAACTCTCCAAATAAAATAGTGGAGTCGTTAAAGATGTGCCAAAGGCAAGACAATTTATATTAGAATATTTCCAATAAAACAAAGAGAAAAAAGTGAAGATTAACAGTGACACAATTGTATTAATAAGAGTCGTTTTTGGCGGGTAAAGCAGAAGTCGCAGATTCTCCCAGAAGAGACAATGGCTATTGTAATATTAATATTGGGAAGACCCAGCGCCGGCTGGTTTAAAGCATTTTGTACACTCGGTTGCGTACAAAGGAATGTTAACTCGGTTGCATTTTCAGTTTCTTACAAAGTCCCTCTCATGTTACGTCGTCATTCGATCTATACACGTCGTTTCATCAGAGGTGGCTACCTAACCAGTATTTTTTATGATTCTTTTATATGAAAACTGAAAACAAAAGTCGGATTCACGTTAAAGCACAGGTAGTAAAATGAAATCCACTCACTACATCAAGCAAAAATTAAGAAAAAAATGACAGAGATCCATTAAAATACAGAATCCCGATTCCTCTATCGACCTCTTTCTTTCCGCCATATGCGGTGAAGAGAATCCTCTGAATCGAATCCCATCTGGTTCAAATCCTGACTGGTTTCCATCTCTATCTGATTCTCTTCACGTTCTGCTGTATTCTTCATCTTCATGTCGACTGAGAACGTCAACATCTGAACGACCTCGCTCATGGAAGGCCTGCTGTCCATGTTCTGCTCAACGCAACACAACGCCGTCTTCAACACA
>MU221424.1:368232-379800 GCA_018584345.1 Thuja plicata
ATGTTATACGTCGTTCTGCCGTTGTCGAATGCGTTCAGCCAGGGGAGAGGCCAATAATTGGCGGTGATATTCGAGCCCTGGTAAATGAGTACAAGATAGTTGTTTTCGTTGAAGAGGAACGAGAAGTAGCCCGATTTGAAGCTGGATGAGCCGATTCGGGACACCAGCGGCGCGGTCTTGGTGATTGGCTGCCCGGGAAGGAGAGTATCAGTCGGAGAATCGAAGCTCTGCCAGAATATCTTTTCGTTCGAGTCGCGCAGCACCAGATTTCCTGTGTTTAAAAGCACGAGCTCCTTCACGGGCTGCCCTCCTGTTTCGCTTCTCCATGCTATTCTCCCGCCGGCGTCGTTGAGAATCAAATCGCCGTCTTTCTGGAGGAGGAGAAAGGATTTTTTCCCGTTCACCGGATTGTCTCTGTTGGCCATCCAGACGACTGTGTAGGGTTTTGGGGTCCGAGAGTACCAGATTGCAAAGCCATAGGCGTTGTCTCCGACGGCGTAGAAGCCGGCGGAAAATGTTCCGTCGGGAGAGACTAGAACGGTTTCGTTGTCTTCTGGTGAGAGGGAAGATTTTGGTGTCAGGCTCTCCAATCCATGACAGCAGAGAAAGCAGAGACAGAGTAATGAGAGATGAGAAAGGCGGCGCGCCATTCTTGGGCTTCCAAATGTTTAGATTCTGATTATGATGATGAGAGAGTCCGGAGAAATTGTACACTCTCTCTGTGAGAAAAGTGGGGTTTTTTAAACAAGGAAAAGACCAAGATTTTCAATTAGGAAATTCGTTTCCAGGAGTAATAATATATTGAAGGGCATTGAAGCCCATTTGTGGACGAATGACAATTGTAAACATCTGAGTGTTTGTAGGCACTTTGTTTGACTATATTGGGAACGTGCTTTTTACCGGGAAAGGAAGGTTCAGGTCTTCAAAGACGTATGCAAACGCACTATGAAAGTGGTGCGTGGGCGTGTGCTTGCATGCTCATCTTTACTTGTGGAAAGATGAAATTACGATGGAAATGACCTTATTGTCATATTTTAAAGTTTTCAAATTTTCAATATTGAGTCCATTTCAGGGGTTTTTTTTTTTTTTTTATTAAATTTATATCAACTCAATTACAAATTTCAATTTCAGTTTTAATGAAATAATTAAAATAAATTTGATTAAAAAGTTTTAAGATTTTTGATATCAAATTATAATGAAATAATTAAAATAAATTTGATTAAACGTTTTAATATGACTTGTAAACTCTCATTTCTATTTAAATATCTATTTATTTTTAATATTTTGTTTTATACCAGTAAAATTTCCAAAAGCATTCTCAATTAATAATAAAGCTGAATACAAAAGCAAATAATCCACGACTTTTCTTTTATATCACATTTAATGGTGCTCTCTGATGGAGAAATGCCCATAATTGCACATATTAGATAAAACATAGCCAACCATTACATAAAATAATAAAAAAACATTTTAAAAAGTTCACGAGTACTTGTCTATGTAAAAATATCATGTATATTATTATTAGCTCCTACACACTATGGGTTTTAGGTAACAAATTGTATGTTGTATTGATATATTGTTGAATTATATGATGTATTAATATTCTTGATTAAACACTTATTTAAATAGAACTCCACCTTATATTCATGTTGAGTTATTTGACTCATTGAAAGAAGGTTTTTGATTAACTTAGGTACAAGATTCATATTAGTTATTTCGAATTGTTTACCATCATTTCCTTTCATTGAAATTGTACCTATTCCTTCAATCTCATGTGAAATATCATCACCAATAAATATAAATATTCTTGCACCTTTTGTTTCTTCTAATGAGCTAAAGATATTTTTATTGTAATTCATATGCTGGCTAGCTCCTGATTCAATATACCATGCATTATTTGAATTGCCTTGAGCAGCTAAAGTCTTCTTGAACAAAATTTGATTCCCTTCTTTGATTAAGTCTCCTTTGTGATTTCTTAAAACATTGACCACTTTTATGCCCTTCTTGTCCACAAGTACAACATATGATAACACTTTCTCCTTTAAAATTATTTTTGTAATTTCTCCATTCATTTTGTTGCCTTTGATAACTTTGTCTATTTTGATTATCCCTTGGTTGATTCCATCGCCTTTGATTATTTTTATATTGATTCCCTTGATTTGTTCTTTGATTTTGATAACTCTTTACAGATGAAATTATTATATTCATCTGGAAGATTATCAATTAAAAAATCTATAATCTTAGTGTCTTCATACTCAACCTTCATCATTACAAGTTGATTTCTTATGTTTTTCAATTTAGTAATACATGATCATTCATGCTATCTCCTCCTTTCATTTTCAAATGAGTTATCTGGCTCTTAATGTCCATCACTTTTAGCTTGCTAGCTCTTTCATACATTATTTGCAAAGTGTCCCATATTTCTTTTGTTGTTTTTTAATTTTGAACATGAGGCCTAATTCCTGGACTAATTCGCCATAAAATTGTAGCTTGAGCATTCATATCTATTTTATTCTATTTTTCATGTGGGCTTTGATTTGTAGGTTTCTTCTTTGTTGGTACTTCTCATAAATCTTTCATTTGTAAAATCAATTCCATCTCACATTTCCAACTAGCATAATTAGAACCATCTAATTTTTCACTGACCACAATATTAGAGTTCTCAAGGCAGTATTACAAATATAATGAAACTTTCAAACACACAATCACACAAACACTAAACCACTAGCAAATATTGTTCCTTAATGTTAGCCTTCTTATGATCCAAACAAACAAGAACTAAAAACTTATAGCTTACAAATATTAAGAAGTTTTTATCAAACTTGTTAGTGTAATTATTTAATTTACACATGGGATTTTAATCTTTTTTAGTCGTCCATATTCATTTGACACTTGCCTACACAAGTTGTCATCCTTTAGGAGTCTATTGGAGATGCGTCGATTTTATTTCGACACATCTTCCTAGTCTTTTGGACGGTTTTTCCACCACTACAGTTCATCCCTCCATTCGTAGTTGGACTCGGTTGCACTCCAAAACCTATATGCACTCAACTTCTTCCTTGATTTAATGGTCGACTTTGCTCGATTTTGTGCTTGTGCTTTTTATTTCTCTCTTTAGATCCTACTCGTTTCTTATATGGTATCAAAGCCTCCGAGAGATAAGTTGAAGCGTAAGTCATACATTTTGGGATTGAGGAAGGGTTGCAGGCGAGTGAAGCCCATAGCAGTAGACCTCTTGTGCTGAGGAGTCTGGTGGGCACAGCGTGTGATGGCAAGGCTCTTACTGCGGCAGACGAACATCCCCTATCGTCTCTTGCCGCGGTGGATGGAAATCTTCATGCGCCACATAAAAAAAATTCCGTTCTCTTGGAAAAATCGGCGATCTAGGGCTCCTGGGACTCTTCCACGACGCCCTGGTCTGTGGAGTCCCGCTTCACCTGCGCGGCATGGCCCTCCTATACAAGGTCTGAGCGTACGCAGAGGGAATCATCTCTCTGCTCACTCCCAGCTGCGAGGCGTCTGTAGACTTCACAGCCCACAAACGGAAGGGAGTCTTGGCTCTGTGTGCAGGTTTTGAAAATAAAGTGGGGGCTACTGTGTACATTAGCTACCCTTCATTCCCCTGCCAAGGTTTTTGACTTGCCATTGCCTGTCATTGAGAACCGCGGCTTCTATTCCTTTTGGGTCCGTGGAAAGTGCGACCTGAATCCCCTTTGAAAAATCCGGCAGCAACAGTTTCTCGGCTCGGCCCGTTCATGGTGATTCGGCTGTGTTCGGCCCTTGGATCCCTTCACTGCACATTTCTTTGACTCGACAACCAAAGCTTTGCCTTGGGTTTGAAAAAGGTAGCCCACATTTGCGCCTATATGTTGGGCAAAGGATAGGCAGCTTGGGGCAAATAACCAATGCCTTCAACAACCTCCTTCTCAGGGTAGAATCTTGTTGATTTCAGAAAACGGTAACATTTTCAGGGCTACTCTTGATAGACTTTGTAGGGGGATGCATATGCACAGACATGTTGTCAATAGCCATGCCTTATCAAGTCTGATCCATGAGGCTCTCTCAAAATGCAAGAGAACTAAAAACAAAAAATCTGAAATTCATTGTTTCCCAGTTAATGCGTGGTTTGATAAGGAATGCAAGATGGTCAGAAGAAATTTAAGGGAGTCAAACAAAACAAACCTTGACATTAAGGCTTATAAACAGATCTTAAAGAAGAAGAAAACTGATTTTATGTTCACAAGGAGAGAGGAGCTAATTTCCATGAATATAAATAACCCCGAACTTTTTTGGAAAGAACTCCAGCCAATGAAGAAACAAACTAAAAATAATATTACAGCCACTCAATGGTTTGACTATGCTAGAAAACTCCATGAGCAGGAAGGTGGAGTGGACCAGCCACCCTTGGTCAATGATACTACAACGTTTTTCACCGTGCAAGAGATAGAGATGGGTATTAAGAAGTTGGGTGTGGGTAAAACAAAAGACCTAGTTGAGCTTCAAGCAGAATATCTCAAGTGGGGTATGAAAACCCTTGCACCACACATTACATACTTCAACAATATTAGCTAAGAGGGGTTTCCTAAAGATTGGACAATCAACCTTGCAATACCACTTTTTAAGAGTGGTGATGTCAACAATCCCTCCAACTATAATGATTAATCCTCTCTTTGTAAAATTTTTTGGCAGCATGATAGAATCTAGGATCAACAAATGGGCGTAAGAAAATCATAAGCGTGCAAAAGGGCAAGCTGGTTTTAGGCCAAAGCACTCAACGATTGATCATTGTGTCACTCTGAGGCACATTATCGAAAAAAGGTGGGAGAAAAATGAGAAGGTTTTTTGCTATTTTGTTGACTTTAAAAAGACTTGTGACACTGTCCCTAGGGACAAGCTTTGGCTCAGGATGGAACAATTGGGGATTCCTACGCATCTCAGGGCAGCTGTTCATAGGATGTATGAAGAGGTGAAAGTCAAAATCAGAACCTCAGCTAGCATTTCAAAATGTTTTAGGAGTGATATTGAGGTCAAACAAGGTTGTCTTTTATCTCCTACTTTGTTTGGCTTATATATTGATAAACTTGAAGAGTGGTTAAACATGCAAAATGAGGGTATCCAGTTAGGCAAATTTGTAATAAAGTTGCTCTTATATGCAGACGATCTCATTTTGATTGCCAAATCTGCTTGTGTGTTGCAAGAACATTTATTTTCTCTTGAGCACTTTTGCAGTATGGCGGGGATGCAAGTCAATATCAAGAAGACTAAAGTTAGGGTTTACTCTAATATTAAAATTCACTATCAACATGAGTTTTATTTTGGTGGCAGTGTTGTTGAGGAAGTTGTGGAGTATAAATATCTCGGCATTGATTTCAACAAACATCTAAGTTGGGCAGGTTGTAGAAATAAAAGGACTTTAGGTGGATGGAAGGTATTTTATGCTCTTCAACATAGGTGTCGCGAAGTGGAGGTTTGAGATTGGAAAACTATTCAAACCTTGTTTGGTCTTCTTGTGTTTCCGGTTGTTCTATATGTGTGTGAATTATGGGCCAACAACACTTTAATAACACAATGGAAGCAAATCGAAGGAATCCAAAAATGTTTGATCACAAGCAAATTTAAAATTAAAAGCTCTGTCCCATATGATATTATGCTAAGCGAAATGGGGGCTGCCCCTATCGAGGCACTTGCTATGGTTCGCCTAATAAGCTATCTAAAAAGAATCAAAAAAATGGAAAGAGATAGATGGCCTAATGTTGTCTTCAATGATACATTATGTAAACGAAAAAAGACATGGATGAATAAAAAAAAGAAGTAAATGCAACAAAACATCAAATTGTTTTCGTTGAAGATGAACAAGGAATAGCCCGATTTGAAGCTGGATGAACCGATTCGTGACACCAGCAGCGCATTCTTGGTGATTGGCTGCCCCGGGAGGAGAGAATCAGTCGGAGAATCGAAGCTCTGCCAGAATATCTTTTCGTTCGAGTCACGCAGCACCAGATTTCCCGTGTTTAACAACACGAGTTCCTTCACGGGCTGCCCTCTTGTTTCGCTTCTCCATGCTATTCTCCCGCCGGCGTCGTTGAGAATCAAATCACCGTCTTTCTGGAGAAGAAGGAAGGATTTCTTTCCGTTCACTGGATTGTCTCTGTTTGGCATCCAGACGACTGTGTAGGGTTTTGGGATTCGAGAGTACCAGATTGCAAAGCCGTAGGCGTTGTCTCCGACGGCGTAGAAGCCGGCGGAAAATGTTCCATCGGGAGAAACTAGCACGGTTTCGTTGTGTTCTGGTGAGACCAAGGGTCCGGAGAAATTGTACACTCTGTGTGAGAAAAGTGGGACTTTTACAGGATAAAGACCCAGATTTTCAATTAGGAAATTCATTTCGAGGAGCAATAAAATATTGAATCCCATTTATGGACGAAAGAGAATTTTGTAAACATCTGAATGTTTGTACGCACTTTGTTTGACTGTAATGGGAACGTGATTTTTACCATGAAAAGAAGGTTCAGGTCTTCAAAGATGTATGCAAACGCACTATGAAAGTGGTGCGAGGGCGTGTGGTTTTTGATATCAGATTTTAATTACAATTTTAACAAAATAATTAAAATAAATTTGATTACAAAGTTTTAATATGAATTGTAAACTCTTATTGCTATTTAAATATCTATTTATTTTTAATGCGGTAAAATTTTTAAAAGCATTTTCAACTAATTATAAAGTTGAATACAAAACCACATAATCAATAACTTTTCCATTATATCACATTTAAAGGCGCTCTCTTGATGGGGAAATGTCCATAATCACACGTATTAGATAAAACATAACCAACCATTAAATAATAATAAAAATCATTTTAATACCCAAGATACGAGATGCTAGGTCGCACCCTCTGTAACTTATCTAAAAAAAAATCATTTAAAAAAATTCATAAGTAATTGTCTATATGAAAATATCATGTATTAGCTCCTACCTACTATGGGTTTTAGGTAACGAATTATATGTTGTATTGATATATTGTTGAGTTTTAGAGATAGTTTTTTACTTGATAAATTGATAAAATGTCTCATGTAGTAGCAATTGCATCTTTGTGTGCAATAGATGTGCTAACACTTTCCTACCCACTATGGGTTTTAGGTAAGGAATTATATGTTGTATTGATATGTTGTTGAATTTTAGAGATAGGTTTTTACTTGTTAAATTGAGAAAAGGTCTTGCGTAGTAGCAATTATATTTTTGTGTGGAATAGATATGCTAACAAGGTGTAAAATAGAATAAAAATTCCGAAAAAAATTGATCTATTTTTTAATATAAATTTATATAATATATAAGGTCAATTAATAGACCTTTTGTAAAAATTATTATTATTTTTTAATTAATGTAATAAGTGGATTTCATTGTGAAAGTACTAAGATTTGATGAAACAAAGATTCGTGAATTTCAGCCTTGATGATGATTATCTATATGACGCAACAGAGTGTAGAACATGCTTCAAACCAGCCGCCGACGCTGAGTCTTCCAGATCTTATGATAACCATTATTCTAGAATAATAACTAATTTCTCCTATTGATGGCTAAACGACTCTTATTAATACAATTGTGTGACTGTTAGTCAAGAAAAACTCAGAGTAAATCCTGGCCCACCGTCTTCAGTTTTTCATCAAACTAATTACCATGCATCCTTGTATTTCTTCTCTTCTACGAGGGGGACGACTGGATCAATGATTCAGATGATCCAATACTTGTGTCGTAAAAGTGTATAGTCACTCCATTATCATTTTTATTTTTATGCCACTTCAAATATTTCTAATATGACGAGTCTTTCATTGGCACATCTTAAAGGAATGGAGTATTTTACGTGTTGAGTTGAATTTCATCTTACCAGGCTACACTCATGTTAAGTGTATGTTATCTAAGTTTTGAATCTATATGCGATTATAATAAGTTCTATATAACTCTGTCGTTAATGTAATATTTATAGTGTGAATAAATAAATTATTATTTATTCTATTTTATATGGCTATGTTTTTATTTATTAAGCAAGTTAGTGTTGTTATTTCTTGTCAGTTTGGTTTTGCCTCCTATCGCCATTGGACAGATATTGAATGATGGAAGTTAGTAGTTTGAAGAAGCCCATTTTCTAAATGATATTTAAAAAGGGAAAAACAGTTCTTATTCGGGAGGGGGGCAAGGGGGAGAAGTAAGAGGATGGTTGCAGATGATGGAGGTTGGTTGGCAATTTTGAGCCCGTTTGTTTTCTGGAATTAGACTGGAATTGGCATTATCTAATTCTAGGAAATTCTAATTTCATGTTTGTGTCCATCCGGAAAATTGGAATTGGAATTGGAATTTCAAAATTCCAATTTTGCCCCAAAATGGAAATTTGTATCTTCCACCAAAATAGGTGGAATTGGAATTTCGAAATAAGTGGAATGAGAATTCCAATTTTTAGAAAACCAAATTTAATATTTTGTGGGATCCATGACTATAAAGATGTATATTATATTGCTATAAGGATGTATATACACACATGTGTGTATACACACACGTGTGTACACACACGTGTGTGTATATACAAACCAAATTTAATATTTCATGGAATCCGTGACTATAAAGATGTATATTATATTGCTATATATATGTATATATACATGTGTGTATATACATGCACAAGTGTATATACACACATGTGTGCATGTGTATATATATAGAAATGTGTGTATATGTGTATACACACACATGTGTGTATGTGTATATATACACAAATGTATGTATATGTGTATACACACATATGTGTGTATGTGTGTATATATATACACGTGTGTATATGTGTATACACACTTGTATGTGTATATACACACTTGTATGTGTATATACACACATGTGTACATATATATATATATACATATGTGTACATATATATACACACATGTATGTGTGTATATATACATGTGCACATGTGTGTATAAACACACATGTGTATGTGTGTATAAACACGTGTGCATGTGTATGTGTGTGTATACACACACATCTGTATGTGTATATATGTGTATACGTGTGTATACATGTGTATGTACACACATATATACACATGTGTGTATATGTACACATGTATATATACATACATGTATGTATGTATATATATACATGTGTGCATGTGTGTATATATACACACCATATTCAAAGAAATTAAACAATAAAGAATTAAAATTCCTTATGCATCTTCTCAGTCATCTTCCAGGTGAACCAAATGAATCAGCCCATATTCTGAATTTCATTTTGAGGATAAGCATCTTCCATAACTGACCATATCCAAGATATGGTGTTCCAGTACCCAAACAGGCCTAATGGAGAAACTGACAACCCGTTGGGGGCTTTGAAAATTGAATTGAGTTGCAGTCACGGGGAGATGGATTTAAAGGCCGAGGAAATGACCATGTCTGGAATATAATGGGTGACAGTTGTCTAAGGAGGAAGAGTAATAGACTTGAAGTCTTGGGCGACGACAGAGAGAGGGTGAAGGTGAAAAGATTGAGCATGGTATTGCTGACAGTAACCTAGTTACTCAGAGGATTAGAGCCATTCCATGAAGGGATCGATTGTTATGTAGTTGACCATTAACATAAATAATGTCAATATTTCACTCGTCCTTTTTGTTTTGGAATGATCCTATGTATTTGAGATCAAATATAACCTTTCTTATCAAATGATGCTTTGTAGTAATATAAGCTTCCTATCAACAGATGCTAAAAGTTTGTATATGCCATCATTCTTAAGTTTTCACTATTTTGTATCCATCATTAATATTCTTTATTAAATACTTATTTAAATAGAACTCCACCTTATAATCACGTTGAGTTATTTGACTTATTGAAAGAAGGTTTTTGGTTAACTTAGGTACAAAATTCATATTATCTATTTTCAATTGTTTACCATCATTTTCTTTCATTGAAATTGTACCTATTCCTTCAATCTCATATGAACTATCAACACCAATAAATATAAATATTCATGCACCTTTTGTTTCTTCTAATAAGCTAAAAAAAATAAAAATTTCTTGTAATTCATATGTTGGCTAGCTCCTGAATCAATATACCATGCATTATTTGAATTGCCTTGAGTAGCTAAAGCCACTGTCATTATATGATGATCACCCTCTTCTTGAACAAAATTTGATTACCTTCTTTGATTAAATCTCCTTTGTGATTTCTTAAAACATTGATCACTTTTATGTCGTTCTTGTCCACAAGTACAACATATGATAACACTTTCTCCTTTAAAATTAATTTTGTAAAATTTTCTCCATTCATTTTGTTGCCTTTGATAACTTTGTCTATTTTGATTATCCCTTGGTTGATTCCATCGCCTTTGATTATTTCTATATTGATTCCCTTGATTTGTTCTTTGGTTTTGATATGATTTACCTTAATTGTAATTCTTATATTTTCCTGTCGCTATAAATGCTTGGCTCTTGCTAGACTCACTTGTGAAAATTTTAAGTCTTTCTTCTTCACTCAACAAAGCACCATACACTTCTTCTAGTTTGATATTCTCCAATTATTTCTAATGTACAAATGAAATTTTTGTATTCATCTGGAAGACTATCAATTAAAAAATCTACAATCTCAAGTCTTCATACTCAACCTTCATCATTACAAGTTGATTTCTTAAGTTTTTCAATTTAGCAATACATGATCATTCATGCTATCTCCTCCTTTCATTTTCAAATGAATTATCTGTCTCTTAATGTCCATCACTTTTAGCTTGCTAGCTCTTTCATACATTATTTGCAAAGTGTCCTATTTCTTTTGTTGCTTTTTAATTTTGAACATGAATTTGCCATAAAATTGTAGCTTGCATATTCATATCCATTTTATTATATTTTTCATGTTGGCTTTGCAATGTAGGTTTCTTCTTTGTTGGTACTTCTTTGCCGTGACATTCGCGGCCTGCAACTCAACTTCCATCAGGCCCTGTTTGTTTCGTGGAAGTGGGGAGGAATTGGAATTGCAACTTCCTGTTTTCGCCAAATTTGCCATTTGTATGCCTAAGTTGCAATTCGGGATTCGTCGATGAAAATCGGGTTTCAACACTAAAACAGGCGGCATCATCTTCCCACCGAATAGGTGGAATTAGAAATTAAACACCGAAGATGCATTTTTTTAAACCCCATTTGATGTGTTGTCGGGTCCGTGGGGAGCGTAAAATGGAATAAGTCATGCGAATGGGGTTTTCCACTGTTTCACCGCGTTTGTGAGGGTATTTACTTGTTGCATCTGTTTTTACTTCCATCGTTCGTTGCGGATTTGGTATATATGATACTTCTGAGGATTTTTCATTTAATTTTCTAATGGCATACTTAATCTCTACATATTTCAATTGGTTCTTGAAATAAAATATGTGAGATAACCTCCTTGTGTAGTCGCTGCTTCATATCTAATCTAGGTTCATTTATTGTGCACTAGGAATCCCTTTTTCTATATCATTATTCATGTTTGGCCCTGAATGTTGATATTTACTGGCTAGGGCATAACTATGGCTCCAAACTCCAAACAAAACCTTCATTTA
>MU221425.1:6700-17168 GCA_018584345.1 Thuja plicata
GTATTTGTCCTCTAGTCCAAATAGGAGGACATGTCACTATTTTGTATTTCCTTTAATAAGGAAAATAGATATTCCTCCTTAAGAGGAATCACACATTTGTCACACACACAATATGAATGTGGCATTCGTAGGAGAAGCGAGTTACATGCAAACTCCTCCACTCATCTCTACTTAAGAGATGCCTCTCACACACTTGCTCTAATAATCTTCTCCTCTCTCTCATTTCTTCTCTCAATCTCTCATTGCTCTCATTATTGTATTAAGCTTATTGCTCTCATCCTTTAGGAATATTTCTATATTCTTATTATTCACAAAAGGGGTTTTCCTTTGCTTTTCCCCTTACAAAAATCTCTTGGCTCTTTGTTGGATTCTTGGAGTATTTTCATGTTCTTGGTGATTGATCTTGAAAACTTTATCTCACATTTGGTTTATGGTAAACTCCTTCTTGCACTTTATTTTCTTGGATTATTTCATGATCTTATTTTAATTCTTTTAATACTTCTAATACAACCCTCTAGCAGAGCCAACCCACCAACAGGAGGCAAACCAAAAGCAAAACACAAAGGGCGGAAACGACACAACCAAAAAAAGACGAAACAAAAATAAAAGAAAACAGCAAGAACCAGACAACAAGAAACCAGAGAAGGGCAAACCAAAAACCAACCTGGAAACACGAAGACAAGTAGGGGAGAAGAACACCAGGAGCACTCTGCAATAAGTCTACCCTCGAACGATCACGAACGGACACCACGAATCAACTTGTAATCAACCACTAAGCACAGAGCAATTCACAGTTTAATCACCTAAGAATCTCTCTGAATGCTATAAGTGTTTTAATCGCGGTAACTGTGAAAGTGATGGGTAATTTCCACTTATACTCTTAGGGTAAAAACAAGTTACACTCTTCTCTGCAAACCCCGGCAACCTCCAGACTCTGGGCCCGGGGATTCCATGCAACTATGCCTTCTCGTGAAAGAGAACATGGTTGGAGAGAATCTCAGAGTCCAGAATCTAGCTCTGGAAAGAACAACAAACTCCGGGACTGGGCTCCGAGGCACAAAAGACAAGAAGCAAAAGAAAGACAAACCTCACAGGAGCTAAGCCTGGAGAAAAAAAACAAAGGAAACAAGACAAGAGAAAAAGCGAAAAGAGGGGACCCAACATTTTGCACACAAATGTAGGGACGGGTATGCAAGGCATAACACAACCCATCCATATGAACCAACCATAAAGGCCCTATTCATCCACAGTCCCCAAGTCTTTCAGAAGCAATTTGGATGTGCAACGAAGAAATCAGAAATACAAGAATCCACTTTCATATGAAGATCACTATGTCCAATCTAATCGACACGTGACTACAAAGAAAAAAGAAATATTCAAGAGACCACAAGGGTCCACTGAGAAAAGAAAAATATCAAAAACAATATGAGTTCCTAAATCCATCATGGAAGAATTGCATTCTAAATATAAGAAAATATTAAAATCAAAGAAAATATGGGTTCCTAAATCCATCATGGGAGAATTGCTTTCTAAATCATCCAAAAAAAAAAGAAAATCAAAAGCTATGTGGATTCCCAAGTCTCTTCTAAAGGACTTGGGTACAAAAGGAACATCCAAAGCTATGTGGATTCCAAAGTCTCTTCTAAAGGACTTGGATACAAAATTAAAATCAAAAGTTATGTGGATTCCCAAGTCTCTCTTAAAAGTCTTGAACAAAAAGGAAAAGTCAGAGTTGGCATCCAAGCTTCCAAAGTCTTCCACTGCATCTCCATCTAAACATCTCCAATATTTTAACTCTATTTTGGGTTGTTATGTCCCAAAATCCATTACCTTGAATACTTCACCCTCTTCGACATCCATCTTGGGTCCTTGTATACCAAAATACATATCCACTCATACATCAAAGCCTCAAGCTATTCCATCCATTTTTCCTCCATCCATCCACTACCCTTCAAGGGGTGTGTCAATGTTGATCTTCTCACCATTTCCATCTACCTCTACACAAACCTTTCAATACCCTATCCAATATCCTGCACCTATCTACTACTCATGCATCCCATATCCTTTTATTCCTCTATCCAATCCATCACATAACTCCTTTCCTACCATCTCCCTTATCCTCCATTTTCTTCTCTACCATCACCCTATCAGCATCTTTGAGCATACTTTCAGTGGCCTTGGCCCATTATAGCATATCCTTCAAAGGAGCACTATCTAAAGAGAAAGAAGCTGAAGTTCCTCCATAAAACTCAAAAGTACAAAAAATAAATAAAGAGAAAACGTGCCTTGGTGAAAACCTAGTAAACAAGTACCTTGGTAACAAAAGTAAAGATAAATCAATCTGTCCTATGGTGAAAATCACTTCTTGTGGCACTTTGGACAAGTACCGTGATGAAAACCTGGCAAACAAACGTCATGCATAATTCCTCCTACTTGCACTCTTTACTTGGGGGCAAGTTCCTTCCATGTCATCTTATCCATCATATCTTACATTGAGCTAGCCTGTGAGCATCCATGTTCCTTTGGGTTATTTTGACAAGGTTGAGCCTATCCATGAGCATTATGTATCCTGACATTCATTAGCCTTTCCACCAGCCTATTGACTTGCTCTCATCCATGGCACCCTATCATGATCTTACTGATCCCAAGCCTATATGTCCTATCTCTGAGCATTCCTGCCATAATCCAAAACATTCACTTATACCTCCATCACCCCTTATCCCAATTGCACTATCATAGCTATATCTTATCCTATCAAATTGACCCCTTGGTCTTGATCAAAATGAAGAACAAAAATTGCAAAATAGTTTCTCAAAATCTTCTTGACGTTTTCAATCTTTTGCACCACATGCTTTTCATGACATCAGGTCATTATCCTATATGTTATCCAGCATCTCTCCATGAGCCTACATTGCTATATTTATTTTTTCCTAGCTTAGGTAATCTTGAGGAGACTGTCCTTGAGGGTTGCATTCACCCTCTTCATCCATCATTTTCTCTTCGCCTCATCCATCAGATTTCTAATCCATCTGTAATGTCCACCTTGCTAAACATTGGGGGCAAAGTAATGTGATCTTGATTGAGAATGACACTTTGGTTCTTATGAGAACCCTCCTAGCTTGAAACCGATCTAGAGTCATAGTTTGGGGGCAATTAAATAGGATTTGTCCTCGAAGTATGAGTCAAGTTAGTTATCTTCAATCAAAATTTGTTACCACGGGGCATGGGCCCCAAATTTGATCGTATCTTTGGATTACACCAGGAGTCAGTAATCTAATCATTTATGAAGGAAAACTTGCTACTGACATAATAGGTGTTTCTCAACACCCTAATCAAAAATGTTTCTTAACACTATCTTTGGATGCATGTGTTTCTTAACACACATTGGATACCGTTGTAAGGTGGAAAAATATGAAGATCTCTAAATAGGGTTTTGAACAATAGGGATTTGCACATAAAAGAGATCCTATGCCACATTTAACCACTTACATTTAATTGTTATGATAAGGAATGCAGATCTGGAAATGTTTGCAAAAGAAAATGGAATAAAATACATACCACCAAAAAGAATCTGCTAAAACCCCTATCAAACGGTCTTAGAAACTTTTGATTTCTGCGACCCTGAACTGAAACTGTGACATCTACAAAACCCAAAAATATTTTTCAGATATGGATCAGGTTGACTTTGACCCAAAACAGAATGTCGTTCCTAACCCAGAACAAAATGTTGATCCTGACCCAGAACAGAATGTCGATCCTGACCCCGAACAGAATGTCGACCTTGACCTGCACGGTCCCATGGAAAATCTATTTTCAGATCCTGAAAGTCTGTCGAAAAGGGTATCCAGATCTGCACTTGAATCTGTTGTCCCGTACTTGTACCTTCAAGAAAAATAGTTTTGTTTGTTGGGGGGAGGGCTTTGCCTTGTTCAAACCCCAATTTTAGAGTTAACCTTAAAATATAATTGAAATTGCAGAGATAAACAAATTAAATGAACAAATTCACCTTGCTTGTATAGAAACCCTTATGGAGGATTCAAATCCTTGGATCCACAAGAATGGATGTTCCAAATGGATGTAGAATGTAGAATGTAGGATGTATGATGTGGGATGTCTCAAATCAATTGTCTTTAGATCTTCAAAACCAATCTTGAATGGATCTTGGAATAGGAGGAGGCTTGCATGGATGTGAATGGAGAAATCTTCAACAAGAGAGCTCCGTAGAGCTTGAATCCTTCAATGGCTACCAATGGATCTCCTTGATTAATTGAATTCTTGAATGCCTTTGAATGCTTGAATGCTTGAGAGGGGATGCTTGCTTCAATAGATTATCCTTCATGTACATAAGTGATCATGTTCTTTCATGTGCATGTCTTATCTTAGAGAAAATGAGAGGAGAAAGCTTCCTTATATACAAATATAGGGCACAATCTTCTAGAGAGACCTACATAGGAGAATTAAATTCCAATTAGACCTATACCCCTAGAAGTGGACCTATATTAAATATAATTTCAAGAGTCATTGCCTTGAAGACCGAAATAGCCGACTCAGAAGTGGGATTTAAATGTTTCCAAAGCCCGACATTTGGAAACCTTGGGATTCTAAAATTTGGACCCTGGGTCAAGGTCAACATCGACCCTGACCTAGGTCAAGGTCAACCTTGACCATGAGGTCAAGAATCTCAGAATCACAGAGCAGAATGCCAGAAAAGGTAGGAGAAAAACAAAAAATAGGGCAAAATCAGGGGAAAAAGAAGATCCAAGTCAAAGACCCATTTAAAGCATTTCATATGACCCCAAACCACTTACTCGGAGGGCTAAACTAGTCCTAAATGGAAGTGCTTCTATTTTTTGACGATACATTTAACCCCCACTTTAGCAAGAGTATGGACTCGATGCAAACTCTTGGTAAAGGAGATCACAAAGAAAAGATAATCTTATTGAAATCAAAGGGACAAAGCAATCCTTAAGTCCCCAAGGACACAAGTCTTTGTCAACCCTAAGATTACAATAAGAGAGATATCACCAGTCAAAGAAAAATAGAGAGGGGGTTGGCTAGTTCACCCAGTAAGATGTGTGTATCTCACTGTGAACCACAAACAGGATAGGATGGCCCACCAAGCGAGCACTTGATAGTCACCCCATAAAGTTGTGCGCCTTCTGGCAGCTTTGTGCATGTATGTAGTGCGTCTTCTGATGGCTTTTATGAAGTACCCATGGATCCATATCCTCATATTGCCATGAAATAGATTTGTAAAATGTGTATCTCTTCAGGATTTAGCAACTTATGTGCGTTACCTTCCGAGGATTTAGCATATTGAATTGTAATTGAATGTGTATCTCTTTAGGATTTAGCATCTTATGTGTGTTGCCTTCAGAGGATTTAGCATGTTGCAAAACAAAAGGTTAGAACATAAATACATAATATATAACGAGAGAGGTCGTATATATGCCCCCCTCCTTAAGATGGCAAAATACATACTATTTTGACATGTTAAGGAAAGAAAATAACAAGGATAAAGCCTTTTTCAACATCAAGACAATATCCATAGACAACACCTAGTCCAAGACAAGAAGGTCACAGCTCCTATGAGACCATGGAAGGAACGAATGCAAAGAGATATCATGCAAAAAGTGAAAAAAGTAACCCTTGTGAGGGATAACACACTATTCAGTTTCCAAGGTGAGAGATTTATCCACCATGGAAACCCAAAGTCAAACAACGAAATAGGTTATAATCAAGGACATAGATCCTCAATACAAACAAAAATTTTCATGTATGATTGGATATCACATAATAGATAGATACTGCTTAACCAAGGGAAAAGTGGATCCCAAAAAGACAGAAAAGAAGGAGATGACATCCTTGCCCCCCAAGCATAGGAACAAGGATGAAAGGGGATCTATTATATCACTCACAACACTATACAAGACAACGAGACCCCAAGGATTAGGCTAACATTGCTTACATAATGTAGAGTTCAATAATAGGAACATAAATGTTATTTAGAGAAAATAGGATTGAAATATAACTCATTGCCACGCGTTAAATAAATAACTTTACTATCAATGAGTTGCTTAATCTTATAATGTAAAGCTTGACATTCTTTAGTAGAGTGATCATGAAACCTATGATACAAACAAAAAGGAAGAGTCTTCAAGTGTGGACTACATTTGTTTTTGCATTTAGGTCTAGTAATCATCTTAGCACGAAGGAGTTTAGGAAAAATAACTTCTCAAATTTCTTCATAGGTTCATCATGTCTTCAAGTGTTATTTGAGATGTTAGTAACATTTTTGTGTTGTTATCAATTCCTATCATAGATAACAATATTACAATTTGTGCTCGATGGAGAAGAAGAATGCAGATTGCGGCGGTGCAGGGGCGACAGAAGGACAGAGCTAGCAGTACCTGCAACATCGTCGTCATCCACACCAACAACAAGGGTTTCAAAACAGTTCATCCGCAGGGAATAAGGTTGACCAATTTGCCGCCTTCAGGGATATTTTCTGTACCACACCGATAGTTCAGCCTGCCAGGAAACCGCAGCTTGTTGCAACCTCACAGACTGCGGGTTTCACAAAGGCCACGTTTGTGGAAAAAAATGTGGTAGGTAACAATGCTAGATCCATATTCTGGGGGAAAGCCATAGTACAACCAGCAAAACCTTTCTTCCTAAACCCTCGCTTTCAGTTTTCCAACAAGAAACATTATGAAGGTTTTCACATGTTTGAAACTGGAGAGCCATCCACTAAGGCTGCCCAACTTCAGAAACCTAAGGCAAATAATCAACAATTTCAGAGAATCAGTTTTGAGCGGGAAAAATTTCAAATTCACAAACCCTCTGCTCATCGCAAGCCAAGGGGTCCACATAAGGCCCGCGCACTTTTGAAAGATAAACAACCTGTTTTTTATATTTGTGAAGGCACTCCTCCAGGATCCCCGTTGAGAGCGCAGAAAGACTCTGTCAGGAACAATCAGGACTTGAATGCAAACGGTAAATCTACATTAATTCAACTGGATCGATTTACTCGAGCCCCCTTCATTCCAAACAAATCAAAGCAAATCTGGAAAAAGAAGAATCGAGACTCTGCTACAGATCCACTAATGGCTTCGATCACTCTTCCGAAAGAGCTGCTGCAAACCCACATTGGTACATTACGCCAACTGGCTCTCATAGGTAAACTATCCACCAATACTTTGCCATTTCCAGTTATCAAAAATTGGGCCATGAGCTCGTTTCCAGGAATTAAAGAAATTTTCTGTATAGATTCTGTAAATCAATTTTTTGTTGCTCTTTTCCATACAAAGAGTGATAGGGACCAGGTGAAAAAATTTAAACATTGGTTCTGCATGGGGTTGGGTCTTTTTACAATGCCATGGGTCCCCAACTTCAAACCAGAGCCCAATCTTGCCCGTTTTTTCCCATATTGGATTTCTTTACCCCTTCTGCCATTAGAGTACAGAGAGCTAGAAATATTAGAACACATTGCGAATACTGTGGGAATCTTTATTCGCCATGATTTTATCCCCTTAGAGGATCCTCATCGGGATATTAGAATTTGCATATTGATGGATTCCCAGCAAAGTTTTAAACATAAGATTTCATTAACTTCCAAATGGGGAGTATGGGTTCAGAACATAATAATTAATGATCCAACCACTGTCCACTCATACCAGCACAAACTTGGACATTTAAATTCTGATTGTCAATTGGGTCAAACATGTAACATCAATGTTTGTGTAGATCATAGTTCTGATCCATTGCTTTGTACCCAACATATCAACACAGCAAAATCCAAGGATCATAATTCTAAGCCTTCTCATCGAGAAGTCAACATAGGCTCAGCTCCACCAACTGTCGGTATGGAACAGAATATGCATGCAAGAATCTCGAAAATGATCTGGTATATGTTTGATTGTTTCACCCATTTAATGTGGGCGCATCAGTACAATAACAGAATCAGGGGGATGCTAAAATCTAATACTCCCTCGCTCTTATCTACTGCACATGTCCAAAATGTGGTACAACATCTATCTCTCTGTGATTCCCCGCTTACATTAACTCTATACAATGGAATACAGTTAGGGGAACAAGCAGAGGATATAAACAAAGCCGTCTTAGATGGTATGATAATTGAAAAGGATATTGAGGTGTCTGGAAAGATGACAGAAGGTAACAGGCTAGGAACAGTTGAAAGCAAAGAGGAATCCTCTGATAAATTAGATCAAATGGGATTACCACTATATGTAACAGATGATATTTCTATTACTGATAATCAATGGCATCAAGATTACCTGACACATATCAATATTCCAGATACACAAAGGGACCAGGAGCACTATGAAAATACATTCCTAGATCATGACGAGATCCATCCACTAACGGAACTTCTCAACAATCATTGTCCTCCAGATATTCTTAAATTGGATGATGCATGCCTTCTTCCTGAAGCCTCTCTCTCTGAACAAGGCTTGGCGGTAGTTCCCTCTCTTGAAGAGGCAGAGTATTGTAATGCTTTCATCTCTGATAATCTTTCTAGCCCCATTACGCATTGTGTCTTATCAATAGAACAATCCCCATCTAAATCTGTTCAGGCTGCTAAGACACCAAAATCAAGAGGGAGAAGACCAAAATTTTCAAAAACTAAGGAAGAAATAGCAGCTGGCATCCAATCCACATTAGACGACTCTTTTGTGTCCACCAAGAGAATGACAAGGAGAACTAGAGGTTCTCCTTGTACACAATGAGGATAGCATCTTGGAATGTCAGATGCATTAATGCCTCTGACAAAAGATGTAGAATTAAACAACAGGTTGATTATACACATGCTCACATTGTTTTACTCCAAGAAACAAAGTTGTCCACAGAAAAATTTGATAAAACTATAGGGAAATGGTCAGCTTGGTCTTTTATTCATCAACAAGGGACAGGAGCCTCGGGTGGATTAGCTATCTTATGGAATTCAAAGACCACTAAAGTTAAAAATATTGGGCAGGACCACTTCTGGCAATTGGTAGAAGTGACAAGCTTTGATTTATCATTTAATCTATTTAATGTCTACGGTCCCTCATCCACTCAAGATAAAAAGAAATTATGGGACTGTTTAACATACCATATTCAGAATCTTACAGACTAGAAGGTTATTCTAGGTGGTGACTTCAACGCTATATTGGATATGTCAGAAAAAATAGGGGGTATATGTCCACCTCAAAGAACCATTCAGGACTTCACCTCTCTGCTATTAGATAATAATTTGATGGATGTAGTACCATCTACTGGTACATTCACCTGGACAAATAAGCGAGCAAATTTTGCCCAAATAGCTAGCCAATTAGACAGATTTTTAGTATCTCAAGAATGGAAGCTCATAAATGTCCAATTCCAGTCGGACATCCTTCCCCTTCCAAGATCTGATCATTTTCCTATATTACTGAGCTTAGACAATGCAAGAGTCCCGTTTTCTCACAAGCCATCATTCAAATTTGAAAGAATGTGGTTTAGACATCCACAATTTTTGCCCCTTTTAAAACAATGGTGGGTTAGTTCACCACATGTGGTGGGGACTAAAATGCACCAGCTGGCAATGAAATTGAAATATGTTAAAAGCTGCATTAAAAAGTGGAATGAAGTAGTGTTTAAAAATATATTTCAACAAAAAGATTTGGTCAAAGAACAATTGTCACAACTACATGAGCATACCATTCAGCATGGACTGGACAATTGCTCTTACAATAAACAGAAAATTCTTCAACAGGAGTGGGAAGAATTGTGTTCTAGGGAGGAAGAATAGTGGAGACAAAAATCCCAGGAACTGTGGCTTAGAGAAGGAGACAAAAACACTAAGTTTTTCCATGCCTCGGCTAAACAAAAAAAGGCAAATAGCACTATCTTTTCTATACCTGAAATGTCCTTGGGTAAGACATTAACAAATGCGTAGGAAATCCAAAAAGAAGGAGTAAACTTCTTCAAAAATCTACTTGCCCCAGTTCAAGCTATCTATCCATCTCAAGCCCAAGTTGATGAAATCCTGGCTGCTATCCCAACTCAAGTTACACACCAAGATAATCTCAATCTCACGGCTCCTTTTACTATTAATGAAATCAAACATGTAGTGTTTTCATTACCATCAGATAAAGCCCTAGGGCCGGATGGTTATACTCCACTCTTTTTCCAATCTTGCTGGGAAGTGGTTGGAGGGGAGTTGCTGGCAGCAATGGAAGAGTCAAGGAAAAGTAAGTCAATATTAAAATATTTTAATACTACCAATATTTCCATCATACCGAAGGTTAAAGATCCAAAAACATTTGCAGATTTCAAACCAATTTTGCTTTGCAACACAGTTTATAAAATCATCACTAAAGCAATATATATGAGGATTCAGTATCTTATTCCTTCAATTATTTCCCAAGAACAGGGAGGTTTTGTTCCAGGTCGAGAAACCATGGAAGGAGCATTAGTAGCTCAT
>MU221425.1:28132-47713 GCA_018584345.1 Thuja plicata
TCCATCTTTTAGCTTGTTTTTAAGTAAAAATCCTTCATGCTAGGTTGTATTCGTCACTGGTTTATAGCATATTCTGAGGGCTAATATGTTGTTTATCACACTCCTCCTAGTTAGAAGGCAATAGGTTGGTTTTAGTGGGTTTATATTCTTTTCTAACCCTTTTGCACTAATATAATGATCTATTGAGTGTTTGTGTTGCTTCTGACAGGTACCCATTTACACACACACATTTATCATTTTGGAAATGAAGTTGTTAACTGAAAACTGATTTGGAAGTTTCCAAAAAGATTGATCAGTCAATTCAGTCAACTGTCTCTTTCGACCAATCAAATTGCTTGCACATGGATTGTGCTTCCTCAAATCGAATCTGGGCCACTCATTTCCTCTAATCTCAGCCTTCAATTCGACAAAGATTTTCTATAAAAGAGAAGTTCATTTCCTTCACAAAGGATCCTAACTTTTGCTATTATTATTATGCAATTTTTATTCTAGCTTTCTTGCATTCTTAGCTTTCAACTTATTTAGCTTTATTAATTGTTAGTTTACTTTTGGTTAAGCATACAAACTCATAATTTAGAGCACATTTGATTTTGGGTTTTAAAATCTATTAAAAACACTTCATTTGGTGCTTTAAAATGAATCTCTAATTAGCTTTGGATTAACAATAATCTGCATCTTGCATTTATCATTTAGATTACTCAATCATATAGATTTTAAAATCCTTCATTTAGAACAGTGTGTAGTCACTTTATCTTGTGATGACCTGAGAGAAAGAATCAAACTCCTGCCTACTAGAAGGCAATGAGCCGACGTCGGTTAGACTTGAGTATTTCAGTCTTCTAATTTTGTTATTTTTGTACCCACTAACCACTTAATGGATCATTGAAGTGTGTGTATTTTGTAGCTTGCAGATGAAGACCCAAATTCATGCATAGACATACTATAAATTACCATTCATAGATCAGTAAAGAGTATTATCCACCTCTTGTGTCTCATCTTCTTTAGATAACTTACACCCTATGACCATAGGTGTTCCAACAGGCTTGGAATCTTCTATACCAAAATTTTTGAGGATCTCTTTGATATACTTAGCTTGTGTAATATAGATCCCTTCTGCAACTTGTTGTATATGTAGTCCTAGAAAGAAAGAAATCTCTCCAATCATAGACATTTCAAACACTTTTCTCATTTCATCAGCAAATGCCTTATATAAGGTGTTATTGCCTCCAAAAATAATGTCATCAACAAAAATTTCAGCAATCAAAACCTTGTTGTCACTGTCACACTTCAAGTAAACATTATTGTTATCACTTGTTCTTTGAAATCATATTTTGATTCAATAAGAGTGCAACCTCTCGTACCATGCTCGAGGTGCTTGCTTCAAACCATAAAGAGATTTATGTAACTTACATACCTTGTTCTTATTTGTGCCCTCAATGAATCCTTCAGGTTGTTTAATGTAAACTTCTTCCATTATCCCATTTAGAAATGTAGACTTGACATATATTTGATAAACTTTGAATCCTTTGCAAGCCGCATAAGCTAGAAGTATTCTAACTCCTTCCAATCTAGCAACTGTGCAAAATTATCTCCATAATCTATGCCTTCTTCTTGTGCATAACCTTTGCAAACCAATCTAGCTTTATTTCTGATAACTTCACCATTCTCGTTCAGCTTATTTCTAAAAATTCATTTAGTACCAATAACATTATTATCCTTTGGCCTAGGTGCTAAAGTCCATGTATTATTCTTTTCTATCTGATCAAACTCTTCTTTCATTGTTTTCATCCAATCTTCATCATCTGGTGCATCTTTAACTTTCTTTGGTTCAAATGAAGATATCAAAGATGTATTGTCTCTTACCTTGCTTCTAGTTATCACTCCAACATCTTTATTTCCAATAATATTGCTCGAGGAGTGACCTACCTCCTCACATATTTCGCTAAGACAAACTCAGTAGGTCTCGGTGCTTCATCCACATCGTTCGATTGTAGAGCAATCTGTTCAGCTTCCTCCTCGGTAGGTGCTCTTGATAAGGTGTCAAGAACATCAGGTTGTACATATACAAACTTATCATAGTTTTCAGGTTCCTTTTTGCTTTCTTCATCATTCTTTTCTGCAAAGTCATCAATTCTCACATTTGCGCTTTCCACCATTTTGTTAGTAGCTTTATTCAAACACTTACATGTTTTACTCCTTGTAGAATATCCTAAGAATATTCCTTCATCCCCTTTAGAATCAAACTTTCCTTCTCTAGAATCTTTCAATATATAACATTTGCTTCCAAAAACTTTGAAATAACTAACATTAGGTTTCTGATCATACCAAATTTTATAAGGTGTTCGATTAGTACCTTTTTCATTTGTACTCGGTTCAGTGTGTAAAAATTTGTGATGATTTCTTCTCTCTAAAAGTTTTGTGAAATACCTTTCTCAATCATCAGTATCCTAGCACAATCAACAATAGATCTGTTTCTTCTCTCAGGAATATCATTATGTTGTGGTGTCCTCAGTGCTGACATATGTCTCTTAATTCCATTTTCATTACAAAACAATGTAAGCCCATCAGATGTAAATTCACCTCCTCTATCAGATCTCGGACATTTCAGTTGTCTTCCAGTTTTTTTCTCAACTCGAGCCTTATACAACTTAAACATTTGAAATGCATAAGATTTTTCTTTTAGAAATATTAGAGACATCATTCTAGAATAATCATCTACAAATAGAATAAAATATATGTCTCCGTAGTAACTTTGAGTTCTCATGGGTCCACATAAATCAGTATGAACAAAATCCAAAATTCCTTGTGTAGCATAAGTTTTTCTTGAAAAATTAGATTTAGTCATCTTACTCATTTGACATTCTCTGCACATAGCATTCTCAGGTTTTTCTAATCTCGATAATCCTCTTACTCTATTATTTTTACTCACTTTGATCAAGTTGTCAAAATTAACATGACAAAGCCTTTTGTGCCATAGCCAAACATCCTCAACTTTAGCATAGAGACAATTCTTCATAGAAGTATCAAGATAAAATAACTTACCTTTAGATTGTTCTCCAGTAGCAATCAGATTTTGTTTCTTATCAAAAACTGTCACTCTTCCATGTTGAAATTCCAATCGCTGACATGTGTTATTTAATTGTGCAACACTCAACAGATTATACTTTAATCCTTCAACCCAATAAACATCATCACATCTTGTGTTATTTAGTAGTATTATACAACATTTTCTTTTCACAGGGTATGGAGCATCATTACCAAATCTAACATATCCTCCATCATGCTTTTTCAAGGAAATAAACTTAAGTGTGTCACCAGTCATGTGATGTGAACAACCACTATCTATAATCCATGTTTCATTCTTACTTGTGATATTAGGGCTCTTGGTTCTTCTCCGTCATAATTGTCTTTAATAGCAACATAAAAAACTTCTTTTCCATCACTATCATCTGAATCATCATCACTTAGATCTTCATTAGCAATATGAAAAGATTTCTTACCTTTATTTTTGTAGTCTCTAAATCTCCTGAACCTGTTTTCTCTTTTGTCCTTATCTTTGTTGTCTTTCTTCTCCTCATTATATTTCTCAGGAAAGTTAGATGCAAAATGACCAATATTTTTATAGTTAAAACATTTCAAGTGTAACTTACCTCGGTATTTGCCTTTGCCTCTTTGTAGCCTTCTATCCAACAAAGCTTCAAACTCTCTCTCGTTCTCTTCATCTGCAGCATATAATTCTTCTAAACCACTCTGACAACTATAAAATCTCTCACTAGCACTGCTCAAATATCCATCACTAGGTCTAGAATCCTTAGAGCTTCCTATCTTCAAAGATGACATAAATGCAGACTCAATCTTAGATGTAGCAGGTAAACTATTATCAAAATCATTAATCTCAAATGTAACTAGCTTACCAATAGTAGCATCAAAACAAATTTCATATGAGGAATGGATCTCAACTCTTGTATAGAAGATACTTGAATAGCATAACTCGGTAGTAGGGTTCTAAACAGTTTGCTTGTAACATTTTCCTATGTGCAGTAGTCGGTGCAACACATTCATTATCAAGAAAATGAAGTCCATATTATCCTATACTAGACACATGCAATCTCATTCTACTTTTCCATGTAGAAAAACGTTCCCTATTCAACTTTGGTGCTTCCCTCTTATACATCTTTAGATCTTGACTCAAGTCCTTTTAAACTTAACACTTTAGAGAACCAACACTCTAATACCATTTGTTGGTCCCACTGAGAGGGGGGGTGAATCAAACCAAACAAAATCTTAAACACTTAAAACTCAGCTCACTGATTTACTCGGTAACACTGAATACAATAATAAACGATTCACCAAATAACTTAACTTAAACAACTATACATCTCATAATATGCAAATCAATCATTCAAACTTAGTAAACACATATTCAACTCAGTTGACACCAGATTTAATGAAGAAACCCAATTTGGGAAAAACCTCCATGGGAATTGTGACCCACAATAAAATTGTACCTTTCTGAAGTACGTTCGGTTAAGAGCTTATCGTGTTAAAGATTACAAACACATTTGCTAAATGTGACCCTGTTAAGGGATTTCTCTCAGATCGGTTAAGATCTTCACCTTGTTAGGAGTGGCCTTGCTATAGGACTTTAAACACTCTTTTGGAATGTCACCTACGTCTAGGATTTACAAATAGGACTGTTAGATCCACTTGATTAAGATATTTTCTTTGTTACAAATGCTTATAAGCAATAGTAAAACTTTGATCTGTAAATATAGCAACTACCTTTTTCTTGTGTCATATATTTTATGCTCACATGAATATTGGCATTACGTACTCCATTTGTCTCTACTTTAGACTGTAGATTCTGCTCTTTCTTCTTCTCTATTATGCTCGGCAACTCTGTTCTTCAACTTCTTCTACTTCTTAATTCAATTCACCAACATCATAATCTCTGTTAATTTCTCATCATTTATATAGACATATTTTTGCGTCTTAATCTCCTTGCTTAGGTTTTCCATCATTTGCGCTCAGTTGTTAAATCATCTTCTTCATAAATCTTAACTTGGTAAACCATTTGACTTTTACCTCGTAACTTGAACTTTTCTCAGAACTCACATAATCAGGTTTAACCGCTTGATCTTTGCCTTAGATCTTCTCATTGATTTTTTTTGCTCATAGATCTTCTAAAAAGCTTCCTTTAATTCTTATCTCCATCCAGATCATCATATCCTTCTATTAAATTTGATGTTATCATCATTTACAATCAATATCCTGTACTCGGTAATAGATTTGGAACTCGTTAACTAACTTCATTCACTGTTCGGTGCTCGGTGCTTGGTAACTCAAAATCGATCAACACAACTCTATACTAACTGACTCGGTCTAGCTCGCTAGAGTAACTCTTTTTAGTCATAGCTTAACTCTTTGCAATTTCTGACTTAATCAATCAAGTGTACCGACTTGATAACATCAAATATATAGTGAAAACAACTATATCAACATTACTTATTCATTGTGTGATCTATATTTGTCACCCATTTAAATTTTCCTTCGTATAATACGGTAACTCAATAAAAATTAGTAAATCAATAGCTTGACATCAATGACAAAATAATAACTGATCTGACTGTTACCCAAAATTTCCCTATCATGCAAATTTTGGCGATAGGTGGAGTAAATGAGGCTCCCACAAAGGTAGAGCCCAGCTTGTAAAAATCTTTAAATTTTCTGGTCTTGGTTGTGTCCTCTGTAATCTTTTCAATTCTCTAGTTTGCCTTGTTCATGATAAATAACCTAAGTATGAATAAAACCCTATGCAAATTTGGTATAAACCCTAGTTGTTCAGCGCCCTTTTCTGTTTTCTCATTACCTTTTCAGGATGACTTAAGTTCCTTTTAAGTCATGTGCACTTTTACTTTGCCTTTAGTCTCCTAGTCACGTGATAAAAATAACATATTCCATATCATCTAGAAATCCCGAGATTACCTTAGTCGCGTGATCTCCATAAGGAAAGGAATATTCTCATTTGATTAGGAGATTTAGTGACAGTCGTTGATCAGATCTCAATCCTGTTGTGGTCGCTTAGTCTCCAAAAGAAATGATGACATCAACAAAGATTACGAGACTTGGAGACTATTGTTCTTTCGCTTCAGTCATTTAGTCTCTGTAAGATGGTGGGGCCAGTTAAAAGTTCTCCTGACTTCGTCCCAGCCATTGATTTTGTTAAGATCTCTCAGTTGTCACTAAGTCTCGTAATGGAATCATCATTAAGCAAAATGATCGGAGATCACGAGACTTCTCAGTAGCTAAGTCTCTAAAAGAGCCATGGTTGAAGATGAGTCAAAGCTGAGTAAAGGTCTGATGTTAGCGCAAAGGTAATCTCCATACAACTTAGAAAGGATCCAATAGTTGGTGTTTATGGCTTGAAGAGAAGATGCAGTCTGTTTAATGTATGAGCCATTGCGTCGTGGTGCCATGTGTCCCTGGTGAGATACGCTTAGTCACGTTGTTGCTGGATGAAATTAGGGTTGCAGAGATTAAAGTTCAAAGATATGATTGTAGCCGTCGATGCAGTTGAAAATCTCTTGGTAGTCGCTTAGTCTCGTGAAGAGAAGGAATATTCCCATATGGTCTAGAGACTTAGCGATAGCCATTGATGTCGAGTTTGATCCTGTGGTAGTCACTGAGTCTTGTGATGAACTCAGAGTTAAGAGAAAGATTCAGCAACTTGGAGACATAAAGGATTCGATTACCCAGAGTTAAAGGCGAGTCAGAAATAAAGAAAGGTAAAGACCGAGCAAGTTATATCAAATCGTGGGGTCGACTTGATGACTTGGCTATAAGATGCGCAAGATCTATCCCATAAGCGATCAAGTTGTGATGACATATGGAAGATGTGTTGGGTCGAACAGTGACTGAGTGGAATTTACAGCTCAAATGGTTATAGACAAATAATAGGTTGACACATGGCAGCAGCGGGCCCAGGTTCTATGCATTGTGTCTCCAAGTCTCGTAACCACGACAAAATATTCCAAATCATTTTCCGACTACGAGACTTCCTTTGGTCGCTTAATCTCATAAGCAAAAGGAATATGCCAGAGGTATTCAAAGGCTTAGCGACTGTCATCCGATCAGATGAGGATCCAACACATGTCATGTGATCTCGTGACAAGGCCAGGGTTAGTAAAATGGTTCAGCAACAGTGACAATAAAGAAGATGAAACCCAAGGTAAATGCATAATTAAGGGATTGAGTCAAGGATGGATCATATTAATAAGATCTACAGTCATGTTTTAAACTAAGATAAAAGGAATTTTCAGAGTCATTGATACAGATGTACGCGCCTTCTTTGACCATTATCATTCAAATATTTAAAATTCAAAAGATCTAATCTCAAAGGTCATGGCGGTGGCGTAAGTTTTCAAGTCGCAGACAGAGAGATAAGTCAAGCCGACTTCTACGGTCACATTTATGGAAAAGTGGGATATTTTCAAGATATATCTGATATTCTGAGATATTTCTGAGGCTACATTGATGAGAAGAATTGACAGTATTAGGGTTTCTGATTATTCTATACATATGAATTGCAACCCTAATTCCTGAATCAAATTGACTCCTGAGCCTGCGTGCTAGAGGAGTAATGTATATAAGTTAGTTTTCAAAACTTTTTAGATTAGAGTTTTTCAGTTGGTGTAAAATTATCTGTGGAATTTTCTTTGCCCTCTGGTTTTCAATAGTTGTAACCTTTCATTGATTTCCAGATCCTGTATGAGTTATCTGTGGAATTTTCTCTACCCTTTAGCTTTTCTTTGTCCGTATTTCTCTTATTGAATCAAGTATATTGAATGTTTTTTAGAGATATCTTAGGGTTCTTGAGCTTTCTTCCTTACTGCAATTCATGTGTACTCTTGTGAATGATTTGATTTGAATGAGTTTGTGGATATTCTTCAATCCCTTGTCACTATGTCTCATTCCCATGCCTAGTTGCAGAAGTGAATGTTTGTTTGCAGGTTGTAGTCTGTGTCTAAATTTCTTAGGAAAGCTATTCTTTGTGAAAAAAATTTCTTTCCTTGAATAGCCTCTTTCTATTTCAGACCTCTCTATGAAATATGTATGCAAACCTATTCAGAAAGTTGTGTTCTCCTAGACCTAAGTTTGTGTGCTAATTTCACTCATTGTGCTATGATTCAAAATTACTTTTGATGTATCACCTAGTAGGATAGTTTTCTTATTCAGTTATTTCCCTTTCATGCATTCTCTCTTTCCCTTTTCCCTCAAGAATTTACTTTCATGCATAAGGAGAAAATTTAGGTGATTATCCAAGAGGAACCAGCCTAGAATCTAGAGGTCTCAGTTCAGTTAGCAAAGGTACCACACTTGCAAATGATTCCCATGTTATACTAGATTATCAAGACTACGAGAGCTTGACCTAGGGTGCAAAATTTAGTGTATAACATTTCTGGCACGCCCAATGGGACAACACAATAAAAGAAGTCCAATTCAAAGATATATTGTCTCTGATAAGTAATTTCCACAGCAGAGAAGTTATAATAGACACCCCACCTTGGGCGTAACAGTTCTGGCAAGCCCGGTGGGACAACACAATAAAAGAAGTCCAATTCAAAGATATATTGTCTTTGATAAGTCATTTCCACAGAAGAGAAGTTATAATAGACAACCCACCTTGGGTGTAACATTTATGGCACGCCTGGTGGGACCACAAAAGAAGTTTATTTTCAAAGATATGTTATCTCTTATATGTTGATGACATACTACAGACCTAGAAGAGGTCATTGTGCTTCATATTTGGCGACTCTTGAAGGTCTAATGGTTTTCAAAGATCAAGTGCCGATATGTTTCAAATATTTCATTTTCAAAATTCCAGCTAATTGCATAAGTAGACATGTCAAGTTATTATGGACAGTCAGGTTACTCACCATCCTATCATGAGAATAATACTCAATGGGCTAAGCATCCATATGAGAATCATCCAAAGCCTACTTTTACCCCAAGCTACCATATCATAGTAGGATGTCAATATGTTCAATATGCCCCTAATCAATATACCCCTACACATGCTTATGAGAAAAATCTCCAATGGGAGGCATCATGGGTACAAAAGAAACAACATGAGAGTCAAGAAATGCAGAGTCATCATGCTTTCCACCCACCCTCCCCTGCTCAGCCTAATTGGCAACAGACTCAGAATCATAACCAGTCCCAGGAAGGCTACTCTATGCCTAAACAACACACAAATATTCCCAATTAGCCCCAAGGCTCAGACCTTTTGTTAAGAAAGGAGTTTGAAGAGACAAAGAGTCTGCTGGTTGACATGATTAAGGAGTTGTCTGAGATCAGAGAGCAGAGGGATATGGAAGCTCAAAGTTATGAGCAAGAGTCAGTTTCCTATCAAATAGCAGAGACTTTTGGTAATGAGCAGCGGGACGTGGAAGCTCAAAGGTATGAGCAAGGCTTAATTTCCTATCAAATGGCAGAGACTCTTAGTAATGAACAACAAATGAACCAATGGAAAGAAGAGCTTAAACGCCAAGCTGATATTGAGGCAGCAAAGCTAAAATCACGAATTGTTGAACAAGAGGCTCTTAAATCTAAAATTCCAAGATGGGATGCTCATCTCTTCCAAGAGCCTGCATGTGAAGAGCCTATAAAGCATTCATTTCCAAGATTTAGTGACATCCTTCAAGCACATGAACCTATTATAGATCAATTGCATCCTTATGGTAGTCAATAGCAGCCTAAGGATTGTATTGAGACAGAATCTGCTACAAAGGAGCAACACCAAGGTAACAGGGGCTTCGATTTTCCAAGCTTCAAGGAAGGTATGCCTTCTATGTCTGCATCTAAATACTCTCAATTTCATATCCCAAGTTTTAAGGAAAAAATTTCTTTCCAAGAACCTATACTTGAGATTCAGCCTACCACTCTGCAAGAGCAGTCTGTTCAAGAAAATTGTCTATCCCAAGAGACCCCTTTGGTCTCTCAAGATACTGAACTGCCATGGAAACCTCAATGGACTCTACCTCCTGTCTATCAGATGCCAAGTCTGTTCAAGGATACTAATCAAATATTAGAGAAAGGACCTATGGTAGATGAGCTTTCATGTGATGGAGAGGAAAGAAAATCAGAGGTATCAGTGATAAGTGATGACTGTGATAGGTTGGGACAATATGATGAAGATATGGAGATTAATGCCCAACCTAAGCTCTTGGTTGATAGTTTTGATGAGCTCCCCCTTTTCATTGATGAAGAAGAAGACATTCCATTACCTATGGCTGAAGGTCAATTAGAATGAAAGGTTCACCATCGAAAAGGGATTGATAGGGAGCAGGATGTCATGTCCTGGTGTGATGATCTACCTAGTTTTATTGAGCATGATGAGGGAGATATGGTCATAGCCACCTCTGCAATTTTGCATTAGTTAGGGGGGATTGACCCTGAGGATGTGCTAATTCATGAGCCTGCAATTATGGAAGAGATCTTCCAAGAAAAGAACATAGACAAAAACCTTGAAGAGTATGATTTTTCCACCATCATAGAGGATTTTTGTGACAAATTGAATGATGAATCCCTGTTCCTTGGAGTAGAGATTCAAAGTTATGTGCCCGTTGAAGGAGGCCTGGTCTTGGATTACTATCTTTTTGAATATCTTTTACATGAACAAGAGTTGGAGCCAACTCCAGATCTTCAGGATCTTGACAACCTAGATGAGCTCTTAGCCTGTTTAAAAGAAGAAGATGACAATCCCCTAACCATTGAAGATGAGTTGACATGGCTATCCATAATGAAGGACAACCATGAAGATAAAGAGAAACCGTCAAGGAAAGTTTTGTTTTCAAACTTTCAAGAGGTTGCCCTATCAGATACTTGGCCCAGAGGGAGTTTATTGAGAAATCTCCATATGATCAATTAGGGGTGAGTAAACTTGATCCTATTTTTATAGAGGCAGTTCATTATAATTTCACAAATTTTTATATGCCTCATATCCTACTAGCTATCCTTATGCATTCAATGCAAAATGTCCTAATGAGAAAGGGTACTTATTTCAGCATTCCAATGAATGGTTTTGTTTGACCAGTTTTCTGCACTGGTTAGTTTAGGCTAGGTTAGTTTTCCTGCTTTCTTCTTGCTTTTTAGTTTAGTTTCCTACTTTCCAAGAAGTGCTTGTGCATAGTTTGTGTTTCCTCCTCCTGGTTTCAATCTGTTTCCAAGGTTCTATTTTTCTCAGAAGATGACTCTATGCCCAATGGATGTCAAAGACCACTGGTCTAATGTCTAGCAGGCAGACATCCCGCAGAAATTGCCAAAATGTTACCCAAAATTTCTCCATCATGCAAATTTTGGCTACAGGTGGAGTAAGTGAGGCTCCCACAAGGGTAGAGCCCAGCCTGTAAAAATCTTTAAATTTTCTGGTCTTGGTTGTGTCCTCTGTAATCTTTTTAGCTCTCTGGTTTGCCTTGTTCATGAAAAATAACCTAAGTATGCAAAAAACACTATGCAAATTTGGTATAAACCCTAGTTGTTCAGTGCCCTTTTCTGTTTTCTCATTACCTTTTCGGGATTACTTAAGTTCCTTTTAAGTCATGTGCGCTTTTACTTTGCCTTTAGTCTCCTAGTCGCGTGATAAAAATAGCATATTCCATATCATCTAGCGATCTCGAGATTACCTTAGTCGCATGGTCTCCATAAGGAAAGGAATATTCTCATTTGATCAGGAGATTCAGTGACAGTCGTTGATCAGATCTCAATCTTGTGGTGGTCGCTAAGTCTCCAAAAGAAATGATGACATCAACAAATATTATGAGACTTGGAGACTATTGTTCTTTCACTTCAGTCTCTTAGTCTCCGTAAGATGGTGGGGCTAGTTAAAAGTTCTCCCTACTTTGCGCCAGCCATTGATTTTGTTAAGATCTCTCGGTTGTCGCTAGGTCTCGTGATGGAATCATGGTTAAGAAAAACAATCGGAGATCACGAGACTTCTCAGTTGCTAAGTCTCTAAAAGAGCCATGGTTGAAGATGAGTCAAAGTTGAGTAAAGGTCTGATGTCAGCGCAAAGGTAATCTCCGTGCAACTTAGAAAGGATCCAACGGTTGGCGTTATGGCTTGAAGAGAAGATGCAGTCGGTTTAATGTATGAGCCATTGCGTTGTGGTGCCATGTGTCCCTCGTCAGATATGCTCAGTCACGTTGTCACTAGATGAAATTAGGGTTGCAGAGATTAAAGTTCAAAGATATGATTGTAGCCGTCGATACAGTTGAAAATATCTCAGTAGTCACTTAGTCTTGTGAAGAGAAGGAATATTCTCATATGGTCTGGAGACTTAGCGATAGCCGTTGATGCCAAGTTTGATCTTGTGGTAGTCTCTGAGTCTTGTGATGAACTCAGGGTTAAGAGAAAGATTCAATGACTCAGAGACATAAAGGATTCGGTTACCTAGAGTTAAAGGTGAGTTAGAAACAAAGAAAGGTAAAGACCGAGCAAGTTATATCAAATCGTGCGATCGACTTGATGACTTGGCTATAAGATGCACAAGATCTATCCCATAAGTGATCAATTTGCGATGACATATGGCAGATGTGCTGGGTCAAAATAGCGATAGAGTGGAATTTACAGCTCAAATGGTCATAGATATATAATAGGTTGACACATGGCAGCAGCGGGCCCGGGTTCTATGCATTGTGTCTCCAAGTCTCGTAACCACAACAGAATATTCCAAATCATTTGGCGACTACGAGACTTCCTTTGATCGCTTAATCTCATAAGAAAAAGGAATATGCCAAAGGTATTCAAAGGCTTAGCGACTGTCGTCCGATTAGATGGGGATCCAATGCTTGTCGTGTGATCTCGTGACAAGGCCAGGGTTAGTAAAATGGTTCAGCGACTCAGTGACAATAAAGAAGATGAAACCCAAGGTAAATGCAGAGTTAAGGAACTGAGTCAAGGAAGGATCAGATTAATAAGATCTACTGTCACATTTTAAATTGAGATAAAATGCATTTTCAGAGTCGTTGATACAGATGTACGCACATTCTTTGACAGTTATCATTCAAATATTTAAAATTCAAAAGATCTGATCTCGGCTGTCATGGCAGTGGCGTAAGTTTTCAAGTTGTAGACAGAGAGATAAGTCAAGCTGACTTATCTGGTCACATTTACGGAAAAGTGGGATATTTTCAAGATATATCTGATATTTTGAGATATTTTTGAGGTTGCATTAATGAGCAGAATTGACAGTATTAGGGTTTCTAGTTATTCTATTGCATATGAATTGCAACCCTGATTCCTGAATCAGATTGACTCCTAAGCCTGCGTGCTAGAGGAGTAGTGTATATAAGTTAATTTTCAAAGATTTTTAGCTTAGAGTTTTTCAGTTGGTGTAAAATTATCTGTGGCATTTTCTCTGCCCTCTAGTTTTCAACAGTTGTAACCTTTCATTGATTTCCAGATCCTGCATGAGTTATCTGTGGCATTTTCTCTGCCCTCTAGATTTTCTTTGTTTGTATTTCTCTTATTGAATCAAGTATATTGAATTATTTTCAGAGATATCTTAAGGTTCCCAAGCCTTCTTCCTTTCTACAATTCATGTGCACTCTTGTGAATGATTTGATTTGAATGAGTTTGTGGATATTCTTCAATCCCTTGTCACTCTGTCTCATTCCCATGCCTAGTTGTAGAAGTGAATGTTTTTTTGCAGGTTGTAGTCTGTGTCTAAATTTCTTAGGAAAGCTATTCTTTGTGAAATCTTTTTCTTTCCTTGAATAGCCTCTTTCTATTTCAGACCTCTATGAAATATTTATGCAAACCTATTCATAAAGTTGTGTTCTCCTAGACCTAAGTTTGTGTGTTGATTTCACTCATTGTGCTTTGATTCAAAATTACTTTCGGTGTATCACCTAGTAGGATAGTTTGCTTATTCAGTTATTTCCCTTTCATGCATTCTTTCTATCCCTTTTCCCTCAAGAATTTACTTTCATGCATAAGGAGCAAATTTAGGTGATTATCCAAGAGGAACCAGCCTAGAATCTGGAGGTCCCATTTCAGTTAGCAAAGGTCCCACACCTGGAAATGATTCCCATGTTATAATAGATTATCAAGACTACGAGAGCTTGACCTAGGGTGCAAAATTTAATGTATAACATTTTTGGCACGCCCGGTGGGACAACCCAATAAAAGAAGTCCAATTCAAAGATATATTGTCTCTGATAAGTCATATCCATAGCATAGAAGTTATAATAGACACCCCACCTTGGGCGTAACAGTTCTTGCACGCCCGGTGGGACAACACAATAAAACAAGTCCAATTCAAAGATATACTATCTCTGATAAGTCATTTCCACAGCAGAGAAGTTATAATAGACACCCCACCTTGGGCGTAACATTTCTGGCATGCCCGGTGGGACCACAAAAGAAGTTTATTTGCAAAGATATGTTATCTCTTATATGTTGATGACATACTACAGACCTAGAAGAGGTCATTGTGTTGCATATCTGGAGACTCTGGAAGGTCTACTAGTTTTCAAAGATCAAGTGCTGGTATGTTTCAAATCTTTCATTTTCAAAATTTTAGCTAATTGCATGAGTAGACATGTCAAGTTATTATGGACAGTCAGGTTACTCACCATCCTATCATGAGAATAATACTCAATGGGCTAAGCAGCCATATGAGAATCATCCAAAGCCTACTTTTACCCCAAGCTACCATATCATAGCAGGATGTCAATATGTTCAATATGCCCCTAATCAATATACCCCTACACATGCTTATGAGAAAAATCTCCAATGGGAGGCATCATGGGTACAAAAGAAACAACATGAGAGTCAAGAAATGCAGAGTCATCATGCTTTCCACCCACCCTCCCCTGCTCAGCCTAATTGGCAACAGACTCAGAATCATAACCAGTCCCAGGAAGGCTACTCTATGCCTAAACAACACACAAATATTCCCAATTAGCCCCAAGGCTCAGACCTTTTGTTAAGAAAGGAGTTTGAAGAGACAAAGAGTCTGCTGGTTGACATGATTAAGGAGTTGTCTGAGATCAGAGAGCAGAGGGATATGGAAGCTCAAAGTTATGAGCAAGAGTCAGTTTCCTATCAAATAGCAGAGACTTTTGGTAATGAGCAGCGGGACGTGGAAGCTCAAAGGTATGAGCAAGGCTTAATTTCCTATCAAATGGCAGAGACTCTTAGTAATGAACAACAAATGAACCAATGGAAAGAAGAGCTTAAACGCCAAGCTGATATTGAGGCAGCAAAGCTAAAATCATGAATTGTTGAACAAGAGGCTCTTAAATCTAAAATTCCAAGATGGGATGCTCATCTCTTCCAAGAGCCTGCACGTGAAGAGCCTATAAAGCATTCATTTCCAAGCTTTAGTGACATCCTTCAAGCACATGAACCTGTTATAGATCAATTGTAGCCTTATGGTGGTCAACAGCATCCTAAGGATTGTATTGAGACAGAATCTGCTACAAAGGAGCAACACCAAGGTGACAGGGGCTTCGATTTTCCAAGCTTCAAGGAAGGTGACAGGGGCTTCGATTTTCCAAGCTTCGATTTTACATATGTATTTTGCAGTTGTTAATATGTGTATTTTGGATGTCATATGTATATTGGCATTTGCTATGTATGGGGATTTTGGGATAGTTGATGTTTTGTCCTCCCCAATTTATAGAATTATAAGCTATGTATGTAGGTGATTCTTTGTAATAGAAAGAGTATAATGGTTTTTGGGCAATTTGCAAGTATATGCCCCTATGCTATGACTTTATAATTGACCTGGAGATAACTCGACCCTCTAAAAAATTTGTAAATCTTTTGAATAATATAATATAAATCTATGGCTTCGGCCTTTTACCGACCAAATAAAAAGATTATTCTATGACACCAATAACTTGGCTACATTACAGGAAAAGGTCTAAGGACCTTGAAAAATAAAAAACCTTCTTGAAGGTTTGAATGATTGTAATCTTGATTTTGATTTTTGTGAACATTGCATATATGAAAAAAAAAACTACATTTATTTTTACTCAAGCTCCCAGAAATCTTGTGGTGTGTTGGATCTTATTCATTTTGATGTATTTGGTCTTCTATTTGTTCCTTCAATTGGAAAACTTGAATATTATGTTTCATTGATTATTGATTATAGAAGGACATGAGTATATTTTTTAAAAAGTAAATCTAAAGTTTTCAGTCAATTCAAAGAATTTCAAGCAATGGTTGAATTCCAAATTTGAAAGAAAATAAAGTCTTTGAGAATTGATAAAGGTGGAGAATTTTTCTCTAATAATTTTGATAGATTTTGTAAATATTGTGGCATTCATAGACAAAATCCAACTCTATATTCTCCAAAATAGAATAGAGTTGAAGAAAGAAAGAATGGGATGTTGATGGAGAAGGCTAAGAGTATGTTGAGTGATGCTAATCTGGAACAAAATATTTTGGTTGAAGCTATTGCCACTACTTGCTACTTGATTAGAAAGTCTCCTAAATGAGCTCTTATTGAGAAAATAAGTATGGATGCATGGTAAAATAGTAGTAATAGAAGAGTAATTTTCTACCTACCCAACCATTTCATCAATAATTACCTACTCCCACCTTGTTTGGCCCACTACAACCACACATAGACCTGCCATGGGGCCTGGTACTCTTCTGGGTGTGGTTCCACCTGAGACTGTTGATGGTAACTCAATTGTTAGTGTGGGGGGTTTTTGTTGAGGTGGTGCTCACTGGACACTCTTCTAAGAGACCTATTCCTAGGTCAAATGTGAGGTCCCCCCTAAAGCCTCTTTCTACTACTGATGGGTGAAGCTTTGCTCTTGTTGTGAGACCCATTGTTTCATTTCCTTCCAAGGAGAAATATCAACCTCTCACTTATTCCAAGACCTCCCCTATGGTGGCCAGTGGCCTTGATGTGGTCGATAATGTAAATTTCTACCAAAATTGTCGGTTGGTTAGTAGATTTATTGGTTTCCAGCCTTCTCTACCTGATCTTTATCATTGGGTGACAGATTTTTGGAGACCCTTAGTCCCTTCTATCTTTGATATTTTCCCTTGTGCTAAGGGGTTTTTTTTATTGTTGCTTTTAACACTTTTAATGATCAAGATCTAGTGATAAACAAGGTGTGGGATTATGGGACTCGCTCTCTTTTGGCGAACCATGGATAGTCTCCTTCAACCCTCTTATTGAACCACTTATTGTGCATCCATTTGGGTTCATCTTCCCAATATCCCCCTTCATGTTTTGGAGAAATCTTGTTTTGAGGCTATTAGAAACTCTATTAGTTTTTTCTCAAACATGGATGATACTACGAACTCCGTTGGTCTCTCTACCTTTGCACATGTTTTGGTTGGCATTGACATCTCCACAACTCTTCTTGCGGATGCCTTTCGCATGGTTGGAGATAGGCCATGGAATCAATCATTGGATCATGAGGGTCTCCCCTTTCGATATCGTATGTGCTTCTCTACCAGTCACTCGACAATAGATTATTCTCTCCAGCGATAATTTTAGTGGCGATTATTAGCCATTTGGCGAATGTCACACGTTGGCGACCGGGGATTTGGAAAATTTATTTTGTATATTGGGTTGGCCCAATCGCCCAAAATTTATAAATATTGGGTTGAATGTTCGGGCCCATCGCCATCTGTTTATTTAATTTTCTCCATTTCTTCTACAATATCATCAATTGAATCTATTTTTTGGACACGGTAAATTTTAAAAATTTGCCTATAATTTCAAAGCGGCCCCAAATCGACGACCTATATTTGCCAATTGTTTTATACATATATATTTATAGGCGGCCCCAAATTTGCCTGGCATTTTACGGACGTGTGTCTCAAACTGACGCATATTTGCCAACTTTATTAATCGTAGCAAGTTATTGGACGACCCATAATCACCTCGGAAATAACATAAGATGTATTATAATTACGTGGGCTTTGCCAAATATTTGTATACCTAATACCTCCTACTGAACTTGCCAAAAAGGATTGGTATAAATACATTCATAGATCAAGGTTATTGTACACAATTTGGTTCGGTTGGTTCTGATATCTCTATTTGATCGATAGCAAAGTTTCAGACTATTGAGTGCATTGGCGACTGCAATTGAGGCAAAGGTAAGCGATTATTATTCAGATTCCTAGTTTCACTTGAGGTTTCACCTTTATCTCTCCGTGACTCTCCAATTTTGAGTTCATTCTTATTTAGTGGGACCAGTTAGTGGTCAGTGTTGTGGTCGCCAAGGATACCTCAGACATGATTTTCAGGCCAATGAATTATATTTATATATATTATAATCTATTGTCTCTTCTTCAACAAGTTAACATATTTTTTGGCAGCCTTTATTTCGTTGGAGATGTCGAACAAGAATAAGGGTAAGCCTCCTGCATGTGGGGAAAGCCAAGAGAGGTCACTCAGGCCAACAAAATGCAAAACCTTATCATCGTACTTTGATGTTGGAACATTTCTAGCCAAAATCGGGAAGCTACTTCATCACAATTAGATTTACAAGATTCACAACTTGAACCTACACGACATATTGAAGAAGTCAAGGAACTTGATATCTCAGATCACAATGAACTTGAAGAAGATTTTCAGGTACATACCTAGAGTAGCCATAATGATATAATCGACTTGGATGAGACTAAGAATGTGAGAGATGATGATGGTGCAGGGAAGAAGAAAAAAAATACAATTCAAAAAAGGATAGAGAATCAAAAAAAGATCGGATGTGGGATCTATCGAGGAATTTTCAAATAGAATGGGTGTCAAAGTATCCATTCATTGAACCAGTGGACAATCCAATTGAAGGTGGGCTTCCAGTAGAATGTAGATGTAACATTTGCACCAAGATAAATAAAAAGGAAAAGAGGTTGCGGCTAAAAATTGACACCATAGAGAAGCATATGTGATGAAGGGGACTCCCCTTAATACCACAAGTACACGACAGAAACAAAGAGAAACAACAGAAATTTGCAAGAACAGAAAATTGGCTTCTTATTGGTTCCACAAATATGGAATCACAAACTTCAGAATTACAATATCAAAAGCCACATGGGCATCCCTTACAATAATCTGTAGGACAAAGCCTCAAATAACCACCCCGAACTGCCCTAGAAAACACCACGGGCCTTCCTTAAATAGGCAATTTTCCACCGCCCGAGAAGGTTCCAGAAATCTAGCCATTAAGGCCGACTACCCTTAGCATTTAATTATTTTTCACTTTTATTACAAAAGGGTCAGCTTTAAATATTTACAAAACATGAGATTAGGTAGCCCAACTTCCAGAAGCCATAACTTTTGAACCGTAGCTCCGATTGGCTATTATAACCACTTTCCGGAAAGGGGAGATCGCGATCTACAGTGCTTGACTAGCGAAGTGCAAGTCAACCAGGGGTTCGACCTCGATCTGGAGCCTCTAAGGTCCTGAAAATTAAGCTCAAAGGTTTTGCACCCTAAAATCTCAACAGTAAATCCTTAATAACTTCGCCAATACAGATGATTTGGCAATGAAATTCAACTGGCATTCTTATATGACTAAGATGAACCTTCACCTGGAAAAT
>MU221425.1:52604-92966 GCA_018584345.1 Thuja plicata
GGGTCGGCTTTAAATATTTACAAAACATGAGATTAGGTAGCCCAACTTCCGGAAGCCATAACTTTTGAACCGTAGCTTCGATTGGCTATTATAACCACTTTTCGGAAAGGGGAGATCGCGATCTACAATGCCTGACTAGCGAAGTGCAAGTTAACTAGGGGTTCGACCTTGATCCGGAGCCTCTAAGGTCCTGAAAATTGAGCTCAAAGGTTTTGCACCCTAAAATCTCAACAGTAAATCCTTAATAACTTCGCCAATATAGATGATCTGGCAATGAAATTCAACTGGCATTCTTATATGACTAAGATGAACCTTCACCTGGAAAATTAGAACATTTTGAGTTCAAACGACCAACTTAATAAAAATAGTAAGTTTCCCAAAATAGCAGCTTTGTACAAAATAGCCCTTATTGAATAGAAAAACACATATTTTTGGGTGATGCAAGATTGCCCTTACACCCAGGATGCTCCTGCATCAATATGGGTAAAGTTTATGAAAAGAAAACCATAGATGGTGTCGAAAAATCAGTGATAAGATGGAAATTAAAGGAGGATCCTCATCATGTTAAGAATATAAAATTATTTGAATTTCAATAGAATATACAGACGAAGCCTTCTGAAGTTAAAGGCTTTATTGAAGTTTTTTTGGAAAAGCAATGGAAGTAGAACAAATGGGAAAAGTTGTTCAGTTAAGTGTTGTCTTTTATATTTTGAGCAGAGGGCATCCTATGACAGACTACCCATCATTGAGTATTTTATTACACTTTCTGAAAGTTTGTAACTATCCTAACAGTCACTTGTCAGTAAACAATGGATGGGAATGGGCAAGTTGTATTTCCGAAGTTGAAAAAGAGGATCTAAAGGAAAAAAAATTGAAGAGACAAACTTTATTGCATTGTCTTTAGACGAAGTTACGACAGTAGATAATACTTCCTAGGTATGCATGCATGTTTATACTATACACAATTTTGTTCGCCAACCTCATCTACTAACTGTGGCTAAAATGAAAGATAATGCGACAACAAAAAATTTATTTGAACTAGCAAAGAGTTCGCTAATTGAATATGGAGGTATAGATGACATGACGACTGCCAAAAATTTGGTGTGTGTTGGAGCAGATGGAGCTTCAGTAATTCAAGTTCACAGGGGCGGTCTTTGCACAATCATGAAGAGAGAACTATTAGTTTTAAATCCTCTAACCAGGTCACATTTAATAGTGTGCATTGTAACTTCTAATAGGGTTGGCTCTTAACCAAGCCCACTTCATAAGAGTGAAAAATTTTGGGTTACCGGCCGTAGGTGGTTTTTCCCTTAGCAGGGTTTCCACGTTGAAAATTTATGTGTCAATGTGAATGATTGTTGTGGATTGTTATTTTTCTTTACACATTACTTTATCTACATTGATTGGTAATCACAGTATTAATTTACTGCTACTCGGTAAATAACTTTTTGACTAAAGTTTGAGATTACAGTATACATTTCACCAAGTTGATTTATATATTTGAAATTGTTGTGATATACATCTGGAAGAATTTAGGACTTTAGCATAATTGGGAACTAATTGATTCACCCCCCCCTTTCCGCGCCCCCCCCCCCCATTTATTCTAACATAGCTAATGAGGATAGAGATCATACTCCCACTAATCATGCATCAGAGAGTCCTAGGTCCTCTCCTCCTAAACCTACCTTAATGGAAAAACTTAAGGAGGCTAGTTTATACACATCCTTAGATTCTCTTAGAGTTTTTTCTCTTTATCAAAGTATATTAAATAATCCTGATGTTCAACATTTCCTTAATGATTTATCTCCTAAGATAACATTAAGGATGAAGATATTGATAAACCTTCTTTTCCTCTCCACCTAAAGACCAATCCTCCTATTCCTCTTTATACTACACATTTCCACAAACCTCAATATGAAATTTCTTCTTCTCAACTAAAGGCTAATGTAGGTTGACATTACTTCTCAACAAAGTTATAGTGGATTGGGTCTTGGCATTAATGAACAAGGTATAAAAGTCATTTTAGATTCTCCTACACAACTCACTAGAAATAGTATAGGATTTATACCTCAAGCCAACATTTTTCCTTCTTCTTCCAATCCTATTGATCCTTCTTCATAGCGACCTAGACATCCTTACTTTAGAATTCTTTTACTAACTCCAACCATTGTTACCCCTCCATTAGATGATTGTTTGGCTTTGGTTAGGCTAATCTTTTGGAGACTTAAGTATGATACTAAAATTTGTTTTCCTTTTTGTCATTTTCCAAAATATCAAAAATCTCCTAATGGCAACTTTCATTGTCTTTTTCATCACAACAACAAATATTATCTTGTTGATAGTATTAATTTTTTGTTCATTGTCTTTTTCATCGTAGCAATAAACATTGTCTTGCATGATTGTGTTGAATTTAGAAAAATTTGTTCAAAATTTAGTAGATCAATGTCTTATTTATTTAACAACAAATCTTATAGACTTTCTTGATATCAAAAATATACATTAGAATTTATTTTGCCTATTGTGTTGCTCCACAACATGTGATCTTAGTAGCTTACTTCATTGGGGGCTCTTTGTTTTGCACGGTGTTATACTTTACATTTCAATCTTCCCTTGTGAGAAACATAATAGGTTCCTTTCCTTCCGCTTGGGGGGCAAGGTTTCTCTTTTTCTCATCCTTCCAAAGGATCAAGTATCTATGTGTTGATTTGTGTCCCTTATGACATGATGACCTCCCTTGCATGGACTTGTTTGTTTCTCATAAGGATCTTTCTCTTTTTCAAGTGAATGGCATTTTTATTTATAATCTCTTCCTTGCTTGGTAAGTGTATGTTTATTATAATTGACCTTTCACTTAGAGTGCATGATGTGTTATCCTTTCCCCTAACTTTACACTTGGGGGCAAGGGGTTTTCTTTCAAATCCTTTCTAAGGATCCACTTTCCTTGGTGGAGAGGCATTTGTTTATTATGTGATCTTTTCTTATACAGAATTGATTATCTTGATTGGGGATTTTCTTTTATGCAAGAGGTGTGTATCCTTGATCACAACCTCTTCCTTATTTGCAAAAGCATGTCCTTTATAAACAAATTCCCTTACTTAGGGTCTTAAAGTGTGTCATCCTTGATCAAGAATATATTTTTCCTACCTAGCAAGGGGGGGGGGGGCTAAAAGGTGAATTATTTTTCTCATTCCCTCATAATCTCAAAAGATGTTATTTTTGTTCAAGAACTCCTTTTGAGGTAGATGTCTTAGAACAAAGATCTCTTCCTCCTAAGGATCCCTTTACACATTGAAAGATATATTTTTACGCAATTATCTTTCATTGGCTTAGAAAGAGTTGTGTCTCATTTGCTTTGGTTATGCATACATTGTCGCTTAGAGGATATCTCCTTAGTGTTGAACGTGGATATCCTTGTTTTGTTTCTCCTTAAGATGACATCACCATTTTATGTTTCCATCTTAAGGAGGAGGCATATATGTGACATCCTTGTGTATTATATAACAGATTCCTAAATATTTTTTATGCCCCTATGCATTCCTTTTGCACCCCTCTACGTTTCTTTCATGCTCCGATGCATTATTTACCAGATTCTTAAGGAGAATGTTTTCCTTAGGTGATCCTTTTGCACCCGTATGCATTGTTTTGCAATTTTCCTTGGAGGCAATGCTTTCCTTAGATCCTTTTGTAATATATAGGGGATTTCCTTTAGAGACAATGATTTCCTTGGGACAATCCTTTTTGGTTGATTTCCTTGTGAACAATGCTTTACATAGTTATCCTTGGATGAGTTAACTAGCATAACACAATTTGCTAGACTATCAATTACATCTTTGCACCAACCTCTCTTTTAGATGAGTGGAACTAGCATAACACAACTTGCTAGATAATTTTCTACTCTTCCTCTTTCTTTTATGGATCGCCTAGCATAACTTATTTTGCTAGCCTGTGGCATCCATGGCTTTCCTTTTCTATCTTCGCTAGTTGGTTTGATCATGGAATCTTGTCTTATCCTTTGTGTGTGCTCTTTCTCTTACTTTTGGACCACTTGTGCTCTTGCAATAGCATTGCAAGTGTGATACTAGCAATTGAGACATTTGGCTCATCAAAATCTCTTCCTCTAGTTGATTTGGAACCTTTGTTATTTGTACTAACCCCTTTTGTGTTGTCTTTTATTTTTTTGCATTTTTGTCTTCTTTTTTGTGTTTTCTTGCACATGATTGTGTGAGTTAAGGTCCTTGGTTTGGGGGGGCCTTCCCTTGAACTTAGTGATGTCTTATCTCTTTAAGTCTTTCTCATGATCTTATCTCCTCTCTATCATATCTCTTTCTTCTACTTTATTGTGAGTATACATGTAGACTCATACTCGGGCCTTAAAATGGAGGCTAAATGTAGTGTCCTAAATTGTAAGCACCTTGCTAAGGTATATATTTTATGCTTAGTTGGCACTCATTTTAATGTGCCCTCATTCCTCTATGCATTTAAATCCTTTCTCTTCATTTAATTAATGAGGGCCCTTAATTATAGGTGTACTAACTTTAATTATTTCATTCAAACATTACCATTTCCATACATATGCCCTATTACCATGCATGGCCTATTTCACATGTTTCCCCTTTTCAAACCCCAATTTGGCATACATTTTTAGAATCCTTATGACCATATTAGCTCCCAACTAAAATTTGAGTCATTTTTGCTTCGACAAGGGCAACTTAAGTAGAGCAGGTCATAAATTTTGTGAGCATGCCATTTAAAGTCACCCTTTTCACGCTAAATTGGGCCCAAATTTGAATTGGAGTTTGTTGTTGTGATTTTAAGTGGGATTCTAAATTCAAAGTCAGCCTACTTCAACTCTTAAGCCCTGAAATGTCCTAGAGAGCTATAAAAGTCATGTTACCTCTCCCATTTTTGGTAAGCAATCAAGGAGATCTAAGAGCAATCCACTAATTCAATCAAGCATCATGGTCTTCAAGAAATCAAGCATCCAAGGAGCATTCAAGCATTTCATCTTTTCATGGTAGCAAGCTTAGCAATTATTATGCAGGCATGTATGTTTAGGTCTTTGTGCAGTCATGTTATTGCATCAACACTTGTGATCTCATTTCAAGAAGCACTTGCATCGTCAAGCTATAAGATCCTTATCAAGCCTCTGCAACTAACAACACGCTTCTTTTCCTTTCATGCAATTCTATTTCTATTTCAAGGTTAATTCCTAAACTTGGATTTGACTAAAGCAAACCCCTTTCTCCTAACAATTTCTTTGTTTTCTGTGTGCAGGTGACAAGTATAGAAGACTCAAATTCAGATCCTGAAAGGTCTAATTATTTGCTGTAGGTCCTTGGTCCCGACATCACGTTTTGGCAGAACAAGAGCGACTTTCAGCTACACTATGAATCAGATTTGGCTACAACTTCTGGTACAAATCAGTGGTATTGCCTGCTTCTCGAATCTAGTTCTAAAATTCGCATATCAATCTAATAGTTGTCTCTGTTTTACAAAAAGCTCCCCCTCTCTCTCTCACTCTCTTAGTCCTAGATCTTGCATTTCCTCATCTAATTTCAACAATCCACAATAGCAAAGGGAAGCCCTTACACCCGTTCAACTCTTGAGTCCTCTTAAGCCTAGTAGATTATTCCCTTCATAATGTATTGAGTTGAAGATAGGCCCTTTATTTCCTAGTTTGCCTATTTTCATCATTACAATTCCAAGAAATAAAAATCATTTATAGATTGGAAGAAAGGGGAATCAATGGTAGTCCCTTTCTAAAGGGCTTTTGTTGCAAACCCAAGGGAAGTGAAACCCCACTACTTTTTTCCCAGAAACCAAAGCCTCCTTCACCTAAGGAGTCGAATCTATCAAGGCTCTAACATCCTCCACAATAAGAATCCCAATTGGTTTGATGCATCAAGAAAGCGGGGGTTAAATTTGTATCCATCTAAACATTCCACAAATAAACCAAAAACAAATTCTAATTGTCATTCTCTTTGCCTTTTGACAAGGGAAGTCCCAAGGACTCAACCTAGAGGACAGCTCAACTACAACCCCCTCTTCCTAAACCATATCCTCTAAAGCATCAAATTGTTTAGAGACCTCGCCATTTTTTCTATCCTTGAGGGTTCTCTTCTCACATCTCCCCTTAGAGGACATTTTCTTTGGAGATATTCATGCTCATGACAAATTCAACACCTAAAAGGAAGAGCTTCTTAGTCAAGCTATTGGATCTAAGAAGAGGATCTAAGAAGAGGATCCAAGGCATGATTCCACAGAATATAACACAGGGTTATTCAAATCAATTTCAACATAGATTCGGGCATATGTAATTATCTTCTTGTCCAGAGTTTGTTGATATGAGCCAATTAGCTTGCCAACCAAAAGAGAAACCATATGCAAAATGTTGCTTCTTCAAAACTTCAGTGTAAGTTAAGGAAGCTAAACTTAGACAAGGACCTGCGCAGGGAGCTCCTTCGTAGAATTGAAACCCGCATGCCAAGGTTTGATAAAGAGAACAACTTGGTTATAAAAATAAGGTCAAAAAACATAACTAGAAAATCATTATGGAGAGCCAACATTATTTCCATATCACCTCTGGGTTCCAAATCCATTGAGCCCATGACTCCACGACTGGCAAAGAAATCCATACCCCCATGAGTTTACAAATTAGAGCATGATTGCTCAAGTAAGTTACATTCTCCAAGACCAACTCTGGTTGAATCACCAAGACTAGACAAACTTGGCATCTCTCCAGACAATTGTTCACTTTTTTTATTATGAGGAAACCCTTCAAGGATGAAGAAGCCTCGCCAGTCTACGTTTTATTCAAAATACTCCATTACTTGTGGATGCAACGACAAAGACGGGTTTGTTATATCTATAGTTCTAAAAGTCACCAAACTCAAGGAAGCAACATGTTCCCCTATTAAAAAATAAAAGTTCAAAAGACCAAAAGCCACAAAACAAGAGTTAGGAGCACCAACTCCACCAAATGCTATGGCAAAACCCCCACAACCCAAAGGAAAACAAAGCTCCACGCAAAGTCAAAGTAGAGACCAGAAAGACCCACCTCACAGTCGAGGGGGAATGCAAAAAAACAAAACAAAAAAAGAACCAAAAATGTTTCTACAAAGCTCCATGAAACGCCAAACAACTTTGCCCCCAAACTCAAGCCTGCACCAAGTCAAAACACCAAGCCAAAATTGACAAACCTTCACAGAAGATTAATGTGACTAGGGTTCCCCCTAGCATGCATAGTCATACATTCATGTCACCATCGCAATCTCAATTCCATCAATTCACCAATTGTTTACTAATTATTGGACAACTATTTGTCGCAATTTTTGGACTATTGCAACACATTATATCTTGATTGTTAGCCTAATCTAAGAGAGCATTCAATGAGGATGTTTTTAACTTATGGTAATTGTCATTTAGAGTGTGTTTAAATCAAAAAGGTGTCTTTTGTGTTACAACTAATTAGCAAGGTAACACAATAGTGATATGGCATTAAGAGTGTACTTATATTAAAAAGTGCATTTTGTGTTATGATTAATTAGGAAGGCATCAAGATAGTTAAGTGCAATATAAGTTGTATGAATACCTAGTAGGCATTAACACCAAAACTTGACCCTAGGTTTGAATAGCAATTAAAGAGTCTATATTGGAGCCCAAGAACATGTACACACCAATTCAAAGACGAAAACCAACATTTTTTTTTAGGTTATTGATTTATTTTAGTACATATGGCTTAACCAATTTAAACATTCCTACACATAACTGATCACCTCATATTTAAATTTGCCTATCTTCCATAGTTGGATTTAATATTTTATGCGTGTGTTTGCAAGATATGAGCAAGAAAATAATATAAAGGAAGAAGTGGTTTAATGACAAGAAGTTGCAAATTTATCTTGATATTTTTCGCAGTTTGATTGTAGGAAATTTGTATGTGCCACAATCTCTTCTATTACGAAGAGGCCTAAACCTAGAGTTCTTGGAAAGCCACAAACAAAAGAACTTGTTGTTCATGTGAATGATGTCGGAGCATCCAAGTAGGTTGGCAATCCGGCTCAATAAAGTGTATATATGTTTTGGTTTAGGTTTGTTTTCAGTTTGGTGTGTTTTTGTTCATAATTGAGTCCCAAACATTTTATCCACATTTGATGTAATGCTTTGATTCCTCATTTGAGCTCATTTTAAAATATGTACACTCTTACAATGAGTTCATAATTATAAAATATGTAATATATGCATAAGCCACGTAACCACGTGGGTTACAGTGGAAGATACCTTAATCAAAGATCAAGGCATATCATTATGGCTATGTCTATACAGCACAATATTTACATCTTAGTAAATAAAATATGTTGTTAACAAAATGTGTTAGCAACATATGTGTTAGTCTAATATATTAACGTGTGCTAGTAATTTGTAAATAACTACAATAGACTAACACACATGTTGCTAACATATTTAGTAATGTGTTAACATATTTTGTTTACTAAGGTGCAAATATTGTGCTGCATAAACAGCCTATCATTATGGTGCATAGGGGATTAAGAGGGAACTAAGAATGTGAATCGAGGGGTCTCTTACATACTACGCACATGAATTGGAAGCTGAAACAATAGAGAAAGACAAAAAAAAAAAGGTGGGCTTACAAAAGCAAGGAAAACCACTGAGAGGAGATCGTAGATTCTAAGAGGTGAAACTAGAGAAAGGAAGAGCACAGAAATTGAAATCATTCAGAGAGGTGACTTGCAATTAAGGAGAGGGGTGTTGGAGCTCTCAATTAGGGCAACATATTATTGTGCATGTGGTCTAGTGGAAGGTTGTAAAGCCTATGAAAACATTTTTAAAAACCTCTAGTTACTGCCTAAGAATGATATAGAGCAGGTCACTTATGTCCACCTCTGCCATGGACTGGAGAATGCAATAGAAATAGGAGTTTATTCTTAATTTTCTTCCTCCACCAAAGTAATATAATACAGTTTGAATTCTTCCTCTGTTATACTAGTGTTCGATTGGATCATGATTCAATTGGTTGTTGCTGCAACTAGTCTGCTTTGACATCCAAAGAGTTGATCTGCATTAATGGTATCAAAGCCGATTTGATTGTGTTGGCGAGTGAACTTACAAATTGCCTAAGGTAGCCAAAGCTTGTAGAGGACGGGGACGAAGAAGAAGAGTACCTAGAGGCATGAAGTCTGAGATTGCAGAGATAATAAAATATTGTACAGCAGAGGCAAAAGAGGTATCACTGCACAATTGGACAGTGGAAATGGCTCAAAGAAGAGTCGTCCAAGTAGAAGATATCAGTGATGATAAAAAGAAAGGGTTCATTGAAGGAGGTGAAACGGTAAATAGGCCAGGACGAGAGAGATTCATTAAAGCAATTGCAAAAGTAAATTTCAAACCCCAATTTGATCCACCCAACTACAAAGGAAAATTAAATGCAAAAGAATTGTTGGATTCAATTGCAAAGATGGACAAATACTTCAAATATGACAACACGGAAGAAGACCGAAAGGTGAAATATGCACACACAAAGCTCACGGGACATGCTTCCCTATGATGGGAACATTTGCAAACGGACAAGCAGCAAAGAGGAAAGGAGAAAATTAAGACTTCGAATCGAATGATAACAAAAATGAAGTCGAAACTTTTGCCAACGAATTACCAAATCAATTTGATAAAGAAATTACAAAAATTGAGGAAAAAAAATAGTGTAGAGGAATATTCTGAAGAATTTTACCAGTTAAGCATATAGGCCAGTCAAGTTGAAGAAGATATTGAATAAGTTGCAAGATATTTGAATGGTTTGCACCCATCCATCCAAGATGAAATAAATGTGTGATAAATATGCAGTTTGGAAGAAGAATGTCAATATGCATTGAAGGCAAAGGTAAAACTAAATAGGAGGTTAAAAAATAACTCTCATAGTCAAGGCAGATTTTTGTTTGGAAGAGAACAGCCAAACAGTGGTAGCGGCTTTTCAAATAAGCAAGAGGAAGCCAGTGCATCAAGTGAAAGCACACAAGAAGGTAAAGGAAGTGAAGACTTCCCAAGAGGAAGAGGAGACTACTCTCGTGAGTTCATTTGGAAGAGGTAGAGGAAGAGGAAGAGTTTTGGCATTATATATTTTCAATGTGGAAAAACGAAAAAAATCGAACATTTGAATGTCTGCAGATTCTGCAAGATGGAGATAAAGGAAATAAAGGCAAGGGTGCACATAGCACAAGTTGAAAATATAGAGGAGGTCACCACTAAGAAAAGAGAAGACCCCAAGGACGGAGAAAGAGTATTTTAAATGTGTTTAGATTGATGATCTAATAATCCCACGATTCCTTGTATATTGGAGCTTATGGAAGGGTTATTTTTTACAAAGAACTCAATTTATTTGCTGATTTAATTTACTAATCCTAAAGAGCTAGTAGTCTACTATAAAATATCATTATCTTGTCCAAAGAATATTAAGACCCAATGATGCAATGCTCAAGCATGCTAGCTCATATGGAGAAAGGGAAAGAACAAGTTAAACAAAGGAGTTTGACAAAGTATAAAAGTAATTGCTGGTCAAAATCAATATTGTCATAGCACCAAGATGACCCTACTTTGAAAGAGACTATCCAAGTGAGATATTGCTGATGAAGATTGTGCAAGAGTGCTACCAATCAAAGATGCCTAACTTACAATGAACAAAACACAACTTTGTGATCTAAGGTATGACAACTTAATATTAAAAGATGTCTATTCTGAAATGTATTTCTTGAATTTTTCTTATATGTTGGACTTGAAAAGAGAACTTTTCAAATAAAGTACCCAAACAAAACTTGTATGTGTAAAACCTCAACTTCCATGAGTGGAATCCATTAGACAAGATGACTTTTACTTAATACACTATTTTTCTTTTTTTTTTCTTTTTCCTGGTTTTCCAATCCATGAGTTTGAAGTTTGCTCTTTAATGTTGAACTTATATGCATGTGGCAAACTCAAACATGTGTTTCAAACCACTTGTATATTGCTAATGGTGGTATGAATAACGTCATCAAACTAAACACACTTGTGCAATCCTAAAATGAATAATCTTGCACATTAACTGAGGGAGTTGTACCAATAGCTTGTGCAATCCTAAAATGAATAATCTTGCACATTAATTGTGGGAGTTGTACCAATAGCTTGTTTCTGATATAAAGTGATTATTGCTTAACAAGACCCCCCAAGATCATCACTCTTCTCACTTTAAGCTTGTGCCTGATATAAAGTGATTATTGCTGAAGACTCGCCAAGATCCTCATTCTACTCACCTTAGGATCCTCATTCTACTCACCTTAGGCTAGCTATGTGCCTGACATAAAGTGATTATAGATCACATCTCCCATACTAAAGATCTTGGGGAACGTGATATAAAGTGATTATTGATCACATCTCCCATCCTGAAGATGTTGGGGAACAGGAATCAGCAAGATCCTCACTCTTCTCACTTTTTTTTATTTAGTTTTGCATGAAAAACGGAGAAAAAAGCTTAACCACTGATCAAACTTAAAATGCTAGCACTCAAGATGTTTCCACAGTGCATAATAGTTATCAAAAATGCTTTTGGATGTGTGAATTTTTGCATCAACATTGCAGATCATCCTCCATGATCCATCGTCAAGATAAAGAAAAACAAGCGATCTAAACATTGATGTAAAAAAAATATCATCCAGAAGCTTTCTTTAAAGCCTCTATCAGCTGTTGGACTGCTATGATTAGTAATCAATAAAGAGCATGGTCACCATCTGCAATCTTATAATCTTTGTCATCAACTGTACAAGACCAAGACTATTATACATTTAGCAGATATTGTATTTTGACAACACTGCAAACCAGCTGCAAGCAAAACATGGCATTCTGAAGTAGTCTGCAAGTATCATGATACTGTCTCAGATATTTAAAAATAAGGTGGCTAAAATCGAAGAAACAATTGTAAGGAACGGTAAACTTTGCAACATCTCTGATAGCATTGGCATTACTGTAATTATATCTCTTCAAATTTGTAAAACTCCACATTGGAAAGTTCTGAAGCTTCTCAAATGTAGAAAAAGTAATATCAAACGAATGCTTTCAGGGTAAAGAATTTGCCCATGTTCCTAAATTCATATGCACGTTAAAGTTTATGTCATGATAGGAGGCCAAGCTAAAGAGTTGAAAAGTTTAAAGAGACGTGCAGATCTTCCACCTTTCCTAACAGGCATTATGACAGACTTTTCGGATTACACAGATTGCTTATAAAGCTGGCAAAAGTGACCTATTTATAGATCTGAAAGAAACACAAGCACATAACCCCGTTTACTTTGAGAGCTTTAAGCTTTAAGAATTCCAGAGAGTAATGATAGCAGCCATCTCAACTAACACACTTTGTTAGCATTAACTTCTGGGCAAAGCACTCAATGAGGGACTGGGTTAAAAATTTGTGATAAAGGCATGTTCATGTTCCACGACCTATGCTTTTCCTGTGATATATTTCAAGGTCAGATTTCTCAAAAGGAATGCAAGCAACCTTTACTTCAGTTAGTTGCGAAGTGTTAAATAAATAAGCACATAATACAGCATTCCTGTTTCCTAGGAGACAAGAAGTTTAAAATAAGTGATGTGATTGGTGTCTACCTAATCTTCTTTAAATTGAAAAATAGGACATACACTACCTAATCCTCTTGTATACATGAGTGATCTTGCGATTTTCTTTTCGAACAGTGATTCGTTCATATCAAGTGACTAAAGACTTATTTTGAAGGAAACTTTACTATTGGTAGCCCAGCATTACTTTTATAATAGCCATTTAATCTAGTAAACCAGCGAAGCTCTTTTCTATAGATATAAAATCCTCAGGATCATTCCATTAGTAAACTGTACATAGGGAACAAAATTCACCATATACAGTTTGTAGCACTTGATGTCAGGCATAAGAGTGTCAGTGTTGTATGATCCGATCTCGCCAGTTTTTATTAAAAAGCGAGATATGGCAGCTTGTAACTTGTCAAGAAATAAAGCTGTGAAGGTAATTTCAAAAAATCCAAAATCCCTTTCAGCTCCTAGCTGCCAAATTTCGTTTTGCAGGACAAAAAATGCACATCAAAAGTGAAATTTCACTTTCACTTCCAAATTTTAGGATATGCCATCTGCTCAAGCTAGTCAAATAGAAAAGAGCCAAATTTTTGGACAAAAATGGGAAACAAATAGCCACCCCAGACAGCTCAGCTTTTCCACATCGGTCTCTGAGCCTTCGAATGCTTAATTTTCTGGCTGCACAAGTATATTTTCTTATACATGTAGATAACCCAGAAAATCAGGTAATCAGATTGACCACCAACATCCCTCTGTGACATTTGTCCTTTTTTGATATATTGCTCAAGCTATTCCAGATGAAAATAGGTAATCTTAGATGCTTTTGGCCATCCAGGGGCTGCCTCAACTACTTGATGGCACAATAGGGTGTAACTAGATTCGATTATTCATCCCCTGGCGATGATGCTGTGGCACCGGCTTACCATGATATTGCCTTAAATTATTATGACCTTGTTTGGGTAGGTCTTGTAATTCCACTACTTGAACTGTGCGTTGCTTCTTGGCTGCAAAGAGCATTACTAGTTCATTAGGTAACTAGATTCATGGGTTGTTCACCCACTTCATAATTTAAGTGTTTCAAAAACAAAATTCAAACAATTAATGCATCCAAACATTCAAATACAAACCCTTTTCTACTTGTTGGTAGCCTTCTTGGAGCCTTCTTTTTGCTGCCTCAAGCTTCACTTTTACAGATCTATCTTCAGGCGAATTTGACTTCTGCAGAAAAGATTTCACAAGCATAACTTCAGAGACAAGTTGATTTTCAAAGTCTATCTCCAAATAAGTACAGCCTGTGACTGCATGTTTTGTGTTATAAGATCCATCTAGATGAGATAATCAAAAATTAACAAAAAGACATAATCTTCACTTCTTATATATTTGGAAGCAGGTCCTTGGCAGATCAATTGTGTGTAAAACTTACTAACTAAATCCAATCAATATTTTTGGCATCAAAATTAAACTTCAAAGTCAAGCAATGGTCTATCGATGGGAACACCCATCATGGTTTAACTTCAATTCCATTGTAATGTAACAGTTTACTTACATATTGTGAAGGAAGGGAGCTAGGCCTGATCTGCAGCTTGTTGGATTCTAGCTTTTGCTGCACATTCTCTTCATAGGACTTCCGCTCCTGGCTTACAATTGGTGGTCTTCCAGGACCAGAACTGGCAACTATGTAGTTTGCTCCTCTCATCAGATTGACATGACGATCTGCATCTGACTGAATTTGAGCATCCCTTCTTAACTCCCCACTTTTTGCTCTATCTGTCACAGTTTCTTGCTTGCTACAGTGACTAGCATCCCTTTTTAAATAATTTTGATTTTCTGGCTGCTTTCTTTTAGGTAGTTTTTGTACTGTATATTGTTTTTCACCCTCTTCATGGCCGTCATTCTCAGTTGTGTCAGGAATTCGAGGATCTGTGATGATTTTAAAAAACAATAACAGATACCAGATCAACATAAACAAACAGCAGAAAGAAACTTCAAGTATTTAGAAGCAGTGACATTGCATCAACTAACTCAGGGTACTCTGCAAGCCTGTGTTTTTAAGTAGTGAAATAAGAAATACAACAAAAGCAAAGGAACTAATAGGTAAGGGGGGGAAGAACTTACTTCCATCATCATCCATACCATCAAAGAACTTTAATCCCAATCCCATGTAGGTTGCAACAAACATCATGTATGTCAGTGCCAAAATCAACAAGCTCAAATAATAAAAGGATAGTTATCAATCTAAAAATTTTAGGGTGCAAAAATTTCTCATTAAGAGCGTGTTTGGCAAAGCAACATATATCACCGTATTATTGTAAAATAAATCATTTCACTTTCCTGTTTGTACTACCTGAGATATTTCTATTGAAGTAGTCTGTGTTGCCAGAAAGGCGACGTCCTCCAGTGGAGGAGAAGGGAGTCCATTTTCATCATCAGCAGTTACAGGTGAAACAGAGTCCGTAGAGGTTCCTGCAAACACACAAACTCTTGTGTTATAGAATTTGTTCTTTTACTAACCTGCCATCAAAATGGGAGAGGAAAGGATAGGGGAAAATGAAATACTCTAATCCAACATGAGAGCATACCTGCTATTGCAGCTACAGCAACATTTCCAGCAGTTTTCATCCATTCATCTGCAAGTTCTTTCCAGCTACTGTAGTGCACCATACAATAAACAATACAACCTTGGTAAATATCTTAAAACAAGCAGAACAATTCACATAAAAGCTGCCACTAAATTCAAGCATCCTCTATTAGTTATAGAGCTGCTTCCATCGATGATGATGAAGGAGAGAACTTGTTATTATTGAAAATGATTTTGAAATTTTAAAAAGTCGTAATTCAACCCTAAACTCTCCATTATTTCCTACATTTAACAAGATCTTTTCAGCTTCCTTGTTGCAACATTAAAAAGGATAGTAAATATTTAAAATTGACTCCAAAAGGCTGTCATGAAAATCAAATAAACTTCCATTTGTTTAAGGGTCAGTTCTACAGTTTCAGAGAATGCTGGAATTCATCCATGGATTCAACATTTAACTAAAATTACCTTTCAATTCTCGCATGAACCAAAAAGTCACAATATTTTCCTTATGCGAGACTTATTTACCTGACAAGTTTCTTCGCCATAGAGCAAATAGTTTTCGACTTGTGCTTCCGCAACCTATTAACCTTCCTACCAATGTCAGTTGCCTGCAATTGAATGTATGTTCAAATATCGTCAGAAAAATGTTGACATCAAACCATGTTATCACCTGACCAGTCTTCTTAACACATAAGAGAAACTTAGCCTAGAAATTGATTTCTACGTCTAGATGTTCACTGCAACAATAGAAACGCATGCAATAGAAGTCAAAGCATAATACGCGTTACAAACCAAAGAAGAACAATAACATAATGCTGTGAAATTTTCAAAAGGAACAAAGACATGAAGCAGGAAGTGTTTATCAGGTAGCCCTAAATAGAGCACTAAACGTAATACCCGCTTGTTCTGAAAAACCAACCTTTAAAATTTCAACAGACAATTGCATCAGCTCCAGTCTTCTCAATGACTCGGTTAGCAGACTATCCGACTGAAAGACAAAATGTGATTCTTGAGAGACATGAGCAAACCCTCATTTCAATACCACAAATTCAAAAGAACTGAAATAATGGAAATTTACGTTCAGATGTATTAACAAATACTAATTTCCTCACCACAAATTCAAATGAGCAAAAATAATGGAAATTTTAATGAGTCATTGAGATAACATGAGAAAACCCTGATAGAACACTGGAAATCCAAAATGAGATGGCAGAAAATGAAAAATTTACCTCGTCCCGATTCGCAAGAATGTCTTTGATCCTGAAGACCTCTCTGAGAATTTCGGATTCCTCCTCAATTTCCTCTGTCAGAGCTTCAGCCTCGTCATAGCTATAATTGCTGACCCTATTCCTATCTGCATCATCAGCATCATCACTACTACTGGTGATCTTAGTATTGTTGGAACCCTTATTAATACCATCATCATCTTCATTTTCCCCATCGTCAATATGATCTTCAGGTTGAGGGACAGCAGCATCACATTCGCAGCACCTGAGAAGCCTAGATGTGTAAAGCCTCTCGGCAATCTTATCTCTCCTCCTCCTAAATTCATTAGGGCAATCGGAGGCTGCCACAAGGATTGCATATTCAATTACACTGCAAATATCAGCCTCCGCGCCCTCAAAAAACCTACGCCACTTTTCCACAGATCCCATTTTATGCACTGTCATTTAACCCTAATTATGAGGCCTCTTCACAACAAAACAACCCCTGGGCTCGTGGTACAGATAAGGAATAAAGATGCAAACTTACCCAATATACCAACAGGCAAAATTCAATTTAACAAACCGAGAACTAGAAGCGTTTGAATATTAGATGGCCTTATACTAATCAATCAATCTTTGCTTGAAAACCTCAGAGATCAGGACTTGGGTGTGACCTATTTTTTTGGAAACTCACTAAATAAAACTGTGTTCCACAAAAAACCCCTAAGATCAGGTCTCAGGTGTGGCCAAACCTCTAAAAAATCTGAAAAATAAAACGTAAAGATCAGGTTATGTACGTGGTTTAATTTTCTTTCAATAAACAATACAACCCTTGAAGGAAATACTCAGTGATCGGTCCTTCTGTCTTACTGAAATTCACAAAACCAATATAAGACGCGATGAAACTCTTAACCCAATTTTTTTTTGATCGGACAGGAGAGGTTAAAAAAATAGTTTTGATTTTGTTTGCAGGAAAAATAGAATACCCAAAAAATAAGTGAATGGATTTCAAAAGAAAGCAATGGATATGACAGGAAGGGATTGGATGTAGTTAGAAGTCACTGTAAATTTTATTTTGTCAAAATCTTCATTAATTAATTTTGCGAACTTCGGAATTGCGATCCGAGAAAGGGTTTAATGCAGCCGAAAAATATTACAGCAGAGATGAAAATTTCAAGCTGGAAAAATGGCGAATTTGGAGGGATTTTTACCCACGCTCGAGCGAATAAATCGCTGAATTTCAGTACACCGAAATGAGCAAAATGCACGGCATGTGAAATGACAAACGTAAATTCTACACAGCCTTTTTGTTGACAGGTTTCAAAGCTGCGCGCGATTTAACGAGAAGTTGCACACGTTTTAATGTAAAGCTGCAAAAGCTTTACCGCGAACCTTTTTGGGTGCGAAACTTGAAAAGTTGAAACAAAGCGGGTTAAAATGTAAACCGCTTTTCTCGACGAGCGGTTTCTTTCGCCGGGAAGCGGTGTAATTGAAACAGCTGTTATTTTGTCCACAATAAATACAAGTTGACTCCGTAGATTTTGACTGGCGGAAAACTGACACGTAGACTGCTGCGAAATCTTCTTGCGAATAAAGCTCTATCTTTCCATCAAGTACCAAATCTTTCTATTTTTATAAATTATTCCAGACACTCTACCATTGATGATTGCATCACTCTTCGTCACTTGATAGAAAAATTATGGGACAGCCAGGGAGGAGAAGCTTATTGTTGTTTTGTGGACTTCAAGAAGGCATTTGATACGGTTCCTAGAGACAAGTTGTGGAGTAGAATGAAAGTTTTAGGCATCCCGGATGTATTTAGAGCAGCACTGCATAGATTATATAAGAAAGTTAGAGCCAAAATCAGAACTAAAGAGGGTATGTCTGAATGCTTCGGTAGCGACATTGGTGTTAAACAGGTATGTCCATTACCTCCCACTTTGTTTGGCTTTTACATTGATAAACTTGAATCCTGGTTAGACAAGATAGATGGCAAAGGAGTGCATTTAGATGGGTATGTAGTGAAGCTTCTTCTTTGTGCGGATGATCTTATTCTGATTTCTAAAACTGCTCAAGGGTTAGGAGATTAGTTAGGGGCTTTGGAGCACTTCTATCAGGATGTGGGGATGCAGGTGAATATCACCAAAATGAAAATTATGATTTTTTCTTTGAAGAGGAAGGAAAAACATGTGTCCTTCCTTTTTGAAGGCAACCCTTTAGAAATTGTGAAAGAATACAAGTACTTGGGAATTGACTTCCATTATAGACTCAGCTGGGAGTCTTGTAGAGCGAAAAGGATTCAGGGAGGGTGGAAAGCATCTTACCTTCTTCAAAATAGATGCAGAAACACTGAACTCTGGGACTGGAAAACAAAGAAAACTCTATTTGGTTTACTTGTCACGTCGGTTGTCCTTTATGGCTACGAAGTTTGGGGAGGCAGTATGACAAAATGCGGTTGGAGACAGGTGGAGAGAATTCAAAAGCACTTAATCACTAGCAGTCGTAAAGTCAAGACCTCAATCCCATATGAAATTCTTTTAGCTGAAGCGAGAAGTTTCCCGTTGGAGGCGGCAGCAATAACTCGGCTAATAAGTTATCTAAGGAAACTTGGCAACATGGATAACCATCGATGGCCCAAAATTGCGTTAAAAGAGGACTTGGTCCGCATGAAGAAAACATGGATGAAACAAAATATAAAGTGGTTGAGTAAGTGGGACATCAAATTACAAGAATGCCCTAATACCAATGCGAAAATAAAAAAGTTCGTCATAGAAAAATTCTGGACTGCCATGTGGACTAATAACATGGGTAAGAAAAAGGCTCATTACATCAAAGTGTTCAACCCAACCTGGGAACATGATGATAAGGCATATCTAGGGGTAGCTATCAAAGGAAAAGCTAGATTGTTAGTGGCCCAGTTGAGGACGGGTTCTCACCACCTCAGATGTGAGACGGGTAGATGGAAAAGACCCAAAGAAGAATGGGAAGAGCGGATTTGCAGGTTTTATGCGTCGGATGCGATTGAGACTAAATGGCATTTTATCATGGAGTGCACAGCGTATGATGACATTCGGGCTCAGTACGAAATCAGTTCGAAGGCAAACAACATGCACAACTTATTCGAGGAGGATAAGATCAACCAGACTGCTAGTTTGATTGTTAAGATTCACAGCAGGAGGTCCGACTTGGAAAAAAATCTTGAGTTAGCTTTCGACTTTGATACGGTGGTCCCTTAGGCTATTTGGTCTCGTGGACGTCAGTAAAATCATTCATTCACATCAACACTACTGCTAGAAAATCCATTTGAACATCTTAAAATATGAGAGAATATTTTTTCCTTTTTTTTTTCTTTGAAGATAATCATTTGGTTATTCAAGCTCAAGCACAAGCACAAGCTTCTTAACTTTCATTTGGTTGTTCAATAGGGGAGGAGAAGCACAAGTCACTTAACAAAATTCTTAATTTGTACATCTTAGGTAGAAACACTTTAGATTGAGAGTAAAGAATAAAGGGATATTCATTTGGCCAAAGTCATCTTAATGCAATTCCTAACCTGTACGAATCTCGGGTGGAAACATTTTAATTGAGAACCAAGGATGAGGGATATCCATTTGACCAAAATCACATAAACATGATCCCTAACATGCACAAGTTTTAGGTGGAAACAATTTCAATTGAGAGTCAAGGGTTGTGAGGTGTCTATTGCATGGTTTTACCTGTATGTAAGTTTTAGGTGGAAACATTTTTGATTAAGACTCAAGGATCGTGTGGTGCTCTTGACCAAAGTCACTTGAACGTGACTCTTAACCTACACAAGTCTTAGGTGGAAATATTTTAGATTGAGAATAAAGGGTTGAAGAGTATTCATTTGGTCAAAGTCGCTTGAACACAATTCCTAACTTCCACAAGTCCTAGGTTGAAATATTTTTTATTAAGAATCAAGTATTGAGGTGTATCCATATTACCAGAGTCACTTGAAAATGATTCCTAATATGTACAAGTCTTAGGTGGAAACATTTTTGATTGAGAATCAAGGATTGTGGAGTGTATATTGACCAAAGGCTTGTGAACATGATTCTTGGTATGTACATGATGCACTACAACTAATTATATGTTTGAAGTCATTTGTTGATATTCAACCGAGTTGCAGAAGTGATGATAAACACTATCAGTTAATGTATTGTCATTGATGTCAACTTATTTGAGTATTATTATGGTGGAAAATATTTGTTATGATTTGAAGATCTGGAACAAACAATGTTTATGTGGTAGGTAAATGAAGAGCTTTGTATACACCGAGAGATAGTAATAACCGAGTAAAATGCAGTGTATACCGAGCACAGTGATAACTGAGCAAGGGATTGTCGACTCAACACGGTTAATACTAAGACCGAGCAATTAATTCTAATTGAGGCCAACTTGGATGTTGAGCTGGCAATTGATGATTTTGAGGTAAAAGATAAAGTTTGTTATTTGATCAAATGGTTATGAAGATTCAATGAAGATTGGATGACAGAGATTAAAATGTGTTTTTAACACAACTGTCAAGGAAGGATCAAGCGGGAAAATGAGCGATGGAGATTAAGCGGCAAGATTTGAAGGATGAAAATTAAATGATACATGATGTCTATATAAGATACAAGAGATTCATTTTGAATCGTAACATTACATGCACCTAATGCTTACATGCAAATTTTATGCATGACTGATCAAAATGGTTAAAGACAGAACCGAGCATTTTCTACAAACATCATCGAGCAAACAGAGGAAAGAGGATTACCGAGTAGAACAAGTATGAAGTATGAGATGAACTGAAGAAGTACAATTTGATAAGAGGTATCATGTACTTAGAATATATCTGAATATCTACAAATCAGAGTTGTATTTGAATCAAATTATTACTGTATCAGTTTAATGATTGTTATAGATAAATCTCTTAACCGAGTGGGACAGTGAGTCCTTATTATAACATTCAGAGAATGTTGATTGTTTTCTTGTTGACCCCATAGTGAATGCATGGTCAAGAGAGAACTATTAGTTTTAAATCCTCTAACAAGGTCACATTTAACAGTGTGCATTGTAACTTTTAACAGGGTTGGTTATTCACCGAGCTCACTTTAGAAGAGTGAAAATATTTTGGGTTATCGATCCCAAGTGGTTTTTCCCTTAGCACGATTTCCACGTTAAAAATTTGTATTAATGTTGTGGATTGTTATTTTACTTTACACTTTATTTTATTGACCTAGATCGGTAATCACATTATTAATTTATTGACACTCGATAAACACTATTGATGAAAGTTTAAGTTTACAGAATACATTTTCATCGAGCTGAGTTTTATATGATTGAATTATTTTTTTATATACATCTGGAGAAATTTGGGACTGTAGGATAATTTGTGAGGAAATTGATTCTAACTGATTACCCCCCCCCCCCTCTCAGTTATTCTAATAGTACAAGTTTTAGGTGGAAATAATTTAGATTGAGAGTAAAAGATTGAGAAGTATTCCTTCGGCCAAAGTCGCCTGAACACGATTCCTATTATGCACAAGTCTTAGGTTGAAACATTTTTTAATCGAGAATCAAGGATTGAAGTGTATATCCATTTGGCCAAAGTCACTTGAGCACAATTCCTAACATGCACAAGTCTTAAAGGTGGTAACATTTTCGATTGAGAGTCAAGGATTATGGAGTATCTACTTGATCAAAGTCACTTGAACATGATTATTGACCTACACAAGTCTTAGGTGGATACATTTTAGATTGAGAATAACGGATTAAAGAGTATTCATTTTGCCAAAGTCTCTTGAACACAATTCCTAACTTCCTCAAGTCCTAGGCTAAAACATTTTTTTATTGAGAATCAAATATTGAGGCGTATCCATATGACCAAAGTCGCTTAAAAATGATTCCTAATATGCACAAGTCTTGGGTGGAAACATTTTCGATTGAGAATCAAGGATTGTGGGGTGTCTATTGACCAAAGTCACGTGAACATGATTATTGGCATGTACAAGTCTTAGGTGGAATCATTTTAGAATGAGAGTAAAGGATTGAGAAGTATTCATTTGGCCAAAGTGGTGTGAACATTATTCCTATTATGCATAAGTCTTAGGTTGAAACATTCTTTTATCGAGAATCAAGGATCGAAGTGTATCCATTTGGCCAAAGTCACCTAAGCACAATACCTAACATGCACAAGTCTTAGGTGGTAACATTTTCGATTAAGAGTCAGGGATTGTGGAGCATTTATTTGATCAAAATCACTCGAACATGATTCTTTACCTACACAAGTTGTAGGTGGAAACATTTTTATTAAGAGTTAAATATTAAAGGATATTCATTTGGCCAAAGTTCACTTTTCCTAATCTGAACCCTTATATTAAATAGTATTTATTTTAAATATTTGATATAAAAAATGATATAATTAACACTCATTTAGATTATTAAACTCAAATGTGTTATATCTCTAATAAAGAATTTAACTTAAAGAGTTGAAGGAATGTAAAATGGAAACAAAGTATTTTAAAATTAATAAAAACCTTTTGAAATTTAGATTTAAAGGATATATGATTTGTCTTTATGTTGATTTGAATAATTTTAAAGTAATTATTGTATATATAAATTCAATCTTTGATGTATGATTTGATTATGTTTTGTAAAATCAATCTAATTATCTTTAGATTTCATATGTATAATTGTCTTGATCTCTAAGCCTATAATAAAAACAACTCATATTAACATTAACTATTACATATAAATGAAGCTCATCAACAAAACAAAACAAAAACAATACTTGTTTCTTTAAAATATATTTTAATTGAATATAAATAAATATAAAGATACAATTTTTTTTTATTATAAATCTTTAAAATATTTACTCATTTGTTTTGAATGATATCAATTTTTTATTTAATCTCTTTAAACTTTTATTTCAAACCTACATTTCAAAAACTAAAACCAAAAATATTTTAAATTTTTTTATTCTCTAACATATAAATAAATTTATGTATTTTTGATAAAAAGTTGTTCTAGGATTTTTATTATTTTCTTTCTTTTAATTTTTAAAAATATTATTTGATAGTTTGTAAATTAAATTAAAGAATATATATATATATATATATATATATATATATATATATATAGATATATATGACATTTATTTTTAAAGAAATATATGTGAAGAACATCTAGACATCTCCTAACCTTAATTCAAATTAGTATTAGTTATAAAAATGTCTAAATGAAACCAGACTAAAGACATTTGTTATGTGTATCCTAAAAAGTATTATGTATCCAAATATATCTAAATATAAAAGGACAAAATTTAGACTTCAAAATACAACAATTATCAATTTTAAATTTTAAATAGTTTTCTTTATTAGCCCCTCATTAATCTTTAAAAATGAATTTAAAGCTTGAGAGAGAGAGAGAGAGAGAGAGAGAGAGAGAGTATTTCCAAGTTGGAAATTATTGAATTTTGAAATAAGAATAATTACAAAACACATATATAAGAATTATTATATTCTAGCCTCGAACAATAATAATAAATGCCAATCTTAACAAGGAGAAATATAAGTAAAAGAAAAAAAATGTGATGGTCAAATGTGACAAAAATGGAAGATGAATTCCATGAAATGACTTTGAATGGACATATGAAGTCATACAAATGTATTCTCCTCATGAATTCTAAAATATAAAATTTTAAATATTGATATAGCCAAAACTTTATGTGGTTCAACTCAAGGAAAATAAAACAAAGAAATTTGTTTGAAGGATGCATTTTTCAAAACTATTTTGATAAATCCAAATTTCCAACCGATACAATTTGGAGAGAAGAGCTTCATTGTATTAAAGTATGTGAAGAGAATATATTTCCTTAGGTCAAATAATTGTTTATTATATGAGTCATGTATTTGGTATAGACCATTTGGAATTAGTGTTAAGGAATAAAAACCATGTCAAAACACTCATACAATTTAATATGCAAAATTTCTATGAATTTGAGTTTGAAGTTATTACTACAATTAAATTGTCTACTTAATTATTGTGAAAATGTCTTTTTGTCAATAGACCTTGGTCTATTGGTAAAGTTGAAAGGTCCTTAATGAGTCGATCAGGGATCAAGTCTTGGCGTGTGCAAGGCTCTAACAAAGAAAAAAAGATGAGGTCGAGATTGTGCCCTAAGCGAATTTGGAAGAATGTATTCCCCTCAGTCCATATCTCTTAGTCAAAGAGGTTTAGCCTTTGGTCATGCTCTTGTGTTACCCCTCAATTTATAGCTCTTAGCCAAAGAGGTTTTGGATGCCCCTCGTCCTTGGCTCTTAACCGAAGAGGTTCAACCTATATGTCAATAGGTTTGTATAAGACCCTCCATCAAAAAATAATGTCTTCCCACATAAACCTTATATTCAAAATACATAGGAATTTACAATAATGACGTCTCTTCTATGTGATTCAAAATTTACAATGATATTTAGAATAGTAAATTTTAAAATTTTATTACATTTTTATTTATTATTTATTTTTATTTAATAATAATTTAATTTAAAGTAATATATTTCATTCAACATAAATTTTCACGTTTATAAAAAAAATGTTGATATATATAGACACCTTGAAGTTAACCAAGTATACCACATAATTTATTTAATTGATTATCTAAAAATTTGAATTAGCGTTGGTCATTTCCTTTATAAAAGTGTGACAACTTTGTACTTTTACCCATGAGTGTTTTTTTTCCACTAGATCAAGAATGACCTCCAAAATGAGTGGTATACATAGTGTTAAATTGTGAAAGGTGTACAACTTATGAAGTTACATTTAACCCCCACTTTAGTGGGGGTGTGAGCTTACACTCCCGTGCGCAATAAATTGTAGAGCAGTCAAGGATAAGACACCAAACTCGACATGAAGTAGACACAAAATAGACATGAATCCAACAAGAAATAAACATACAATACATGAATCATATATACAAAATACCTAGAAGACATGTAAGACACAATGTATGTAATTTCTTGAAATTATTAAATAATTTAATTAAATTAATTGGTTAATTGGTCCCAAATTTAAATAATATCATACACACTACTTTAATTAGTTAAATTAATTATAAAATAGAAAGTAATAAAATTGTAAATAATAAGTCATGTCGGCCTATGGTACCCTTCCGAAAACTTCTCGAGGGCCTTTATAAGGAGGTGGTTGGCATCATAGGAAGTCATTGTGGAGTTTATGTTTCTTGTGTATTTGCAATTCCAGTTGGAATTGAGGCTTCTTAGTGCAATTTTGGAGGTGGAAGACCCTCCCTAGTCTGTAATCATAGTTATAGTGGTTAGCAACCACTGTAATGTGCTCATCAACACAAATTCATGAAGTCTTCACTTGAAGACGAATTTATAAGAAACTGTGGTATTTATATCATTTGAAATTATAGATCTATGGTTCATTCCTGTGTTGGTCCTATGTTGAATCTCTTGTATTTGTGGATGGTTGTGTAATCATTTGTAACTATCATACTGACTTCATTCTGAAAATACATTGTGTTGATTCATTTGTGCATCATAGGTTGTGTATTGGTGGCAATTACTTTCCCAGTCATTAATGTAATTCTTAAACATCATGAATCAATTAGTACTATGGCGCAACATATTCTTGATCCAAATTGCATGAAGTGGATGTTTATGAGGTCTTGACTTCCACTACAAAAAAAAAGTTATTTTAATTGCCTTATTGTATGCATTGTTGGATTATATCAGTTTTTGGTACTCATCATGTTGTTGATATTCATGTTTTGTCACTGATGTCAACATATGTTTCTATGGAGAAAACAAACTGGTTACTTGACTAGCAGAAGTGTACGAACAGTTTACAGATGATTCAGAATGATCGAAGTGGGATATATGAAGAAGGATGTGTGTTAACCTTATTCCTAAGGTCACTTGGCTTTATGTTGCATATTGCGGATGTTACAGTTGATTTGGTGAAGACTGGTTTCTGGACAGTAACTGTGATGCTTGACAGAGCAGATCTCTGTGTTTCGTGTATATCTTATTGGCGAGGATATTTCAGATGAAGCAAGCTTACTGGTGGACAGATGACCTATATACACTTGTTCGGATTGTGAATCCTTGAGGGTGGCTTTAACCTTCTTTAGGCAGTGAGCCTACTACTTTTTCTTAACTCCTAACAGGATTTGTCTCCTAACAGGGACTGGGTACTGTAATGTTGTAATAAGCTCCTAACAGGGCTAAATATTTTAACAGGGATACTATACTCTCAGTATATTATTTGTGGGTGCTAATTCCCACCATGGTTTTACCTTTAACAGGGTTTCCTCGACAACAAGTATTGTGTTATTGTGTTGGCATTTACTATGTTATTATTTACATTGCAGTTTTGGTTTACAAAGTTTAAAGTTTAATAATCTATATCACAACTGATTCACCCCCCCCCTCTCAGTTGTCTTATGGAATGTTATTCCTAACACGCATGAGTTTCATACGGGGCCCACTAAGGATCCAACGCGTACAAGAGAAAAGGACAAGGTATTGTGTGAATGAGAAGATCAAGGTGTATGAGGTGGATATTGTCGTATGGGAGTGGGAGTTTGTCATACGAGTGGGTGAATTGTCAAGTGTGAGTATTATCATGTAGGTATTAAGACTTGGAGGTATGGTTGTGAGGGATGAAATAATGCATGGGAGTGAGGATCTTAGTGTGATATGGAATAAGGGATTGGGTGGCACACATGAGTTGATTCGTATGATTGTCATACATTGAGTGTCTAGCTTGCATCAGGATATTACAGTGGTATTAGAGTTGGTGATATTGTCGGCCTGTTGGGAAACATTGGATGCAGATGAGGATATACCAATAATTAGATAGGATGAAAGACTTAATCATGGAGATGATGAAATTGTTATGGGATTTAACAAGAGGACAACGACAGCTCAACGAAACTTTGGCTAAAGGACAATAGTGAATTGGCAAAAGACTTTGGATTTTGGCAAAAGGAAGGACAAAAGAATCGTAATGGGAAAAATGATAATGTTTTCAATGAGAGGCCCCATACACAGTGTTCCCACACACACTGAATGATGTTGATGTTTCCTCAAAGGACTGAACAACGTAGAGAATAAGAATCTACCTTCTTGGAGATGGAATATTAATTTAGGCAAGATTGGTTTGATGTCAGATTTGGAGCAAAAATTCCCTTCAAGGATTATGTGGAATTATGAATGAGATATTATAAGAGTCATGACCATCACAATAATAACATCAAGTAGAATATTGGCAATTTGAACCTATCTACTTTTGATGGGTCCAAAAATATATCAATAAGAGCATGGGTAAAAAAATTGGATACCTACTTCTATCTTGATCTAGTGCCCAAAGATGAAGCAATCAAATTTACAGTTCTACACTTGGAGGTGATTTCTCATGAATGTTGGCACCATGGGATGGTCACCCTCTATCACAATCAAGACACTTCATACACTGATTTCATAGAGAAAATCATAGATTGCTTTGATGGAAAGGATCTAGAACTCAACTTCAAGGAGTTGGCACAACTGAGACAGACTGAACCCGTGGATAATTACATCATGGAGTTTCAAAGATTGTCGGTGTTAGTTATTGACATTTACAAAAGGATACTAGTAGTGTTATTCGTGGATGGGTTTATTAAACTCCTCGAGATTTGGTTCAAAAGTTTTGACCCTAACACACTCACAATGGTGATCAAGAAAGCATGTGACATGGCTACCTCATCTTCTTCTTCTAGGAGTTACACATATGCCAAACCACCACTCACACATAAGGAAAAGGACAAGTCATTCCCAAATTAGCCATCGTTGGATGAGGCCATGAGAAAAGAGCTTAGGAGAAGGAAGATTTATTTCACATACATGAAACCTTGGGAATTGAGTCATTGATGCCTAGGTAAGGGAAAGACCCATTACATTGAGGTGGTGTCCAACAACAAGGAGGAAAATGAATAATTTGAGGTGTAAGAGGAAGATACTAAAGAGGAGATAAATGAAGAAAATCATAATGCAGAGTGGATTACCACACGTGTGAGGAGGGGAGGCACCACCACCACACTTTCTAGGTCTCTGAGATGTAGTAAATTTCAGGTTTGAGGTACACTTCAAGGGTAGAAAGTGGTAGTCATGCTTTATAGTGGAGCCACACTCAAATTCATCAATTCATCACTTGTCACCAAGAGGGGTTTGCATGTGGTGGATCACGAGGGGTTTGAAATCAAGGTGGCAGGAGGAAATTTACTGCCTTGTACTCATTTGGCTCGCAACAAAATATTACCATGGGGAACTACATAGTGACAGATAATTTCTTTGTGGTAGGTTTGGATGATACGAATGACATATTGGACATTTAATGGATGGAGACTCTTGACTAACTTATACACAAACTCTCAAGAAGATGGAGTTCTCATTTGAGGTGGATGACAAGAAGGTGACATTGAGAGGAATGTTCAATTGGGGCCCAAGGGAGATCTCAACAAAATAGATGGAAGTAATTTTCAAAATTGATGAAGTCATTTGGACAACATAATGTTTGGTTTTGACCAAACCTTTCAACATGCAACAAATATACTACCATGATGATGAGTTCCAAGTTGGGAAAACACAATTTGATCTTCACAGACATTCCATCGAGGATACCCCACATAGAGGTTTTGAGCACGCGATTGAGTTAGCGGAGGGATCCAAGCCAGTTATCACCACTCCCCATCGCCATCCCAAGAATTTCAAGGAAGAGATAGAAAAGACAATTCAAGAGCTCCTTGACAAAGGTTGGATCAAGCCTAGCTCCAGTTCCTTTGCATCTTCAGTAGTTTTGGTGAAGAAGGATGGAAATATAAGGACATGCATTGATTACCGAACACTGAACAAGAAGACAATCAAGAACATACACCTTATCCTAAGGACCAATGAGTTGTTGGATGAGCTAGACATAACAATTTACTTTTCCAAGATTAATCTTTGTTTCGGATATCACTAGATACACATGAGGGAGCAAGATGTACAAAAGACAATATTTCATTATTGCCACTGCAATCACTATGAGTTCTCAGTCATACCATTTGGGTTGACAAATGCTCCAACCACTTACCATTATTCCATGAACCACATCTTCAACAAGTTGTTATGTAATTTTTTGTTGGTGTTATTTAGCAACATACTTATTACAAAAATACATGATAGTAACACTTGAGGTATTTGGAAGAGGTATTATGGATCATGGAGTTATAATAATTGTTTGCAAAGAGGTCCAAATGTGATATTGGGATGACCAAGATCTTATACTTGGGAAATGTCATCAATAATCTATGGGTTCGGTGCATCAAGAGAATATTTAAACAATTCTTGATTGGCTCACACCCAGGACACTCACAAAGCTATGTGGATTATTTGGACTATGCGGATGCTATAGAAGGTTTGTGAAATTGTTTTCGTAGCTATGGGAACTATTGATATATATCATGAAGAATGAATAATTTTTTTGGGATGAAGAGACACAAGGATCTTTTGATAGGTTGAAGGAAGTCATGAGAACCTATCCAATTCTAGCACTGCTAGACTTCACTAGACCCTTTGTCCTTAAGTGTGATGTGCCAGGGGAATGCATTGGAGTGGCATTGATGCATGATCATCATCCCATTCCTTTTGAGATTTGGAAGCTCTTATAAATTAATAAATTGTATTCAATCTATGATAAGGAGATGTTCATCATCATGCACGCGTTGGCCAAATTTTGGCGGGACCTCGTTGGGGCAAGATGTGTGGTGAGGACCGACCACAACAGTTTGATATATTTATTGGATTTGGATTTGAACAAGAGGCAATAGAAATAGGTGAGAAACATCTAGGCATATTATTTTGATATCGAGTATGTGAAGGAGAAGAAGAGTGTGGTGGTCAATTCATTGTCTAGGAGACCCACCATATGTTCATTATTTTCAACTAATTAGAAGGCTCACTTGTTGGTTAAGTACTCCAAGAATCTATTTTCTTGTCAATTGATGGATGGTCAAACATAGGATGATAAGTATAAGTTGATGGATTATTTCATATACTACAAGGATAGGATCTATTTGGTGATAAAATTGAAGATTAATGAGAAGATCTCGAGGGAGGTTCACGACTCGCCCTTGACATAACACCTAGAATACCTCAAGACTCATCACTAAATTCTTGAGAGGTTTTTTTGGAAAGGCCTCAAGGAATAAATGTTATAGTATGCCTAGGAGTGTGCCACTTGTCAACAAAATAAATTAGAGCATACTTTTATAATAGGGTTGCTTCAACCTTTTCCAATTCTTGACCAGAAATGGGAGAGTATTTTGATGGACTTTATCACCAAGCATCCCAAGGTATCTAGGGTAAGTATTGTATTTATGTTGTGGTGGATAGTTGACCAAATATGAATGTTTTTTTTTTCCATTTTGAAGGAGTTTTATGAAATCCATAAATGGTAGAGTTGTTCTTTCAATAAGTGTTTTGTTTGCATGGCCTTTCACGGAACATAGTCAGTGATAGAGACAATCATTTCCTTAGTGACTTTTGGATAGAACTCTTTTGATTGGAAAGTACCAAGTTGTCAACAATTACAATCTATCACCCCCATATAAATGGTCAAACTGAGATTGTGAATAAACAATTGGAGGGCTAGTTGAGGAACCGTGTAACAACACAACAAAAAGTGTGGATCAATTGGCTTCATTTGGGAGAGTACTGCTAAAACACCACCCATCATATGTCTATAAGTATGACCTATTTCAAGACACTTTATGGATATGAGGTTGCATCATTTTTGAATTTGGCATTGGGAGATATTTGAGCACTGACGGATAAAGAGTGGTTGTAGAAGAGTTTGGATATCCTTCAATCTCTCAGGGATAATCTACAATGCGCCTAGAATCAACATAATATGTATGTTGGTCGATACAATATTGAGTGAATTTTTGAGGTGGGAGATTCTTTCTACCTCTAATTACAACCATATAGATAGTCTTTTTTGAAGAGGATTAGTGTAGAGAAGCTCAAGCCTCATTTCTATTGACCATATAGAGTGGTATAGAGAGTAGGAAAAGTTTCCTACAAGTTGTAAGTTCCAAATGGGAGTCAAATTCACAATGGTTTCATGTTTCATGCCTTAAGAAGGTGATAGGGTAGAGTGTCATATTTTTCAAGGAGCTTCCAACTATTGGTGAAGAGGGTAGACTTGCCTTGGAGCTTGTAGAGATCATTGATATCAAGGAGAGGGAGTTGAGGTCATGTACCATCAAGGAGTACCTAGTATGTTGGAAGGATTCACCTGTTGAAGATGCCATGTGGGAGAGTGAGCATATTTGGAGCATCTAAATTTGCAATTTATTGAGGGAAATAAATTATTAGGTCAAGTGGACTACAATGTACCTGACATTATTAAATAATTTAATTAAATTAATTGGTTAAATGGTCCCAAATTCAAATAATAACTGTATAGTCACAAAATGGAAGCACTTCCATGGTATACTGGTTTAGCCTTCTGAGTAAGTGGTTTGGGTTCATGTCAAGCGCCTCGAATGGGTTCCTAACTTTGATCTGGCTTTATCCCCCTGTTCTGCCCCATTTCCACTTTTTCCAACCTATTTTTGGCACCCCAGACTGAAAAAATGGGACTTTGACCTCAGGGTCAAGGTCAACCTTGACCTTTAGCTAGGTCACAATTGACCTTTTCCAGGCCTGGGATTCAAATTTTAGAATTTTAGGGTTTCCAGATGTCAGTCTTTGGAAAAAGTTAATAGTCACTTCCAGGTCGACTGTTTCGATCTTCGGAACAACAAATATTAAATGATATTTAATATAGGTCCTCTTCTAGGGGAATGGTTCCAATTGGAATTTAATTCTCCTATGTCGGCCTCTCTAGAGGGTTGTGCCCTAGTTTCATATAAAAGGAAGCTTTCTCCTCTCATTTTCTCTAACCAAGATCAACTAAGCATAATTGCGAGAATTCAAAGACTTGAAGAGTGAGATCCAAAGGTGAAGAAGCAAGATTTGAAGCAAGCCAAGTAGCCATTGAAGCATTCATCCATTCTCAAGCACTCATTTTCATCAAGGAGATCTATTGGTGGCCATTGAAGGATTCAAGCTCCATGGAGCCCTCTTGTTGAAGATTTCTCCATCCACATTCCTCCAAGCCACTTCCAATTCAAAAACCCATTCAAGATTGGTGTTGAAGATCTACAAGTAATTGATTGAAGACATCCTACATTCTACATTCTACATCATTTTTGGTGCATACATACTTGTGGATTCATGGATTCGAATCTGCCGCAAGGACTTCTACAAGCAAGGTGAATTTGTTTATTTACTTTGTTTTATTTATGCAATTTCAATTATACTTTGAGGTTAATTCCAAAACAGGGGTTTGACCAAGGCAACCCCCCTCTCGCCCCAACAAACAAATCATTTTTATATTTGGATACCCTTTTTAGCAAACTTTTGGGATCCAAAAATAGAATTTTAGTTTGAGACATTTTAGGTCGATTTTGCCCTAGGTCAGAATTGGAAATTCTGGGTCAGTGGAAAAATATTTATGGGTTTTGTTTGTCTCTGCGTTTCTATTCCAGATCCAGTCTTAGATTTTCCAGAAATTCAACACAAGCTTCAAAAAACAGCATTCTTCATATCTACAATATTTCAAGGTTATTACATTTCTCCTATTCATTTAAATTAAGGTTATCAATCTTTCTACATCTATTGCACATTCAAATAAATAAATGGGTACTTAAGATCTTCCTTTTTGTCCTTATTCCAAATGGTTGATTCATTTATGCATTGATCCTTCCATTTTGGATTAATCAATTTGGATCTTTCATTTGTACATCTAAGGATATAAGGAGAGCACGTTATTTCCCCCCTATATTTCAACAAACAAATAAATCTTTTAAATGTAATATAGGATAATAGAAAACCCTAAAATCAACCAAAACCTATTTTCTTATCTTACATTTTGGTGAACCCACGACAGACAACTCTTTCTTTTTGGTGTTAGATTTACATATTTTATGTTAGATCTTGCATGCATATTAGATTAGCTTTCTTTTATGTTCTTGCATTTACATTTCAAAAATTAAAAATAAAAAATCTTGTGTTTTCTAAATTAGTTCATTTGTATTGCATTGGTGTATGAGCTTTACCACTTCTAGTCCTACTTATAGTATCTAGGTTAGAAGAAGTCGCAGACTTATGGGTTCCTTTGCTCCTAATTCTTCCTCTCCTTTCCTTACGATCCCGAATGACAATTTGATCACTCATGATTCCAATCCTTCTATGGAGCATAACTCTTCTCACTCATCTCATGATTATGATGATGCTTTAAGAGTTCCTCCTGAACAAGTGCAAAAACTCTCAACCGAACTTGATAAAATGGGAAATTGGCTTATTCAAGAAAACCATAATCAATATTCCATCCAAGCTATAGAGGCTCTTAAGAAATTCCTTTGTGATAGTGATCAAGGTGTTAATCTCTTGTGTGGTATCACTCATCTTGTGCAATTGAATGTTAAACCTTTAGCATAAGAGGCTCAAGATTTAGGATTTACTCCTCCTATCACTAGTGAGGGACCTTCTTCTATTCCTTTGCCTAGAATTCCTAATTATACTCCTCCTTTGATGACTACATCTCTCCCAATTTCATCTATTCCCATGAGTGTTCCACCGGTATCTCTACCTACCTCACAACCTTCATATCATAGTGTACCTTTTACTTATTCTAATCCCCTTCCAACTGTGGTTCCAAATGTTCCACCGATTGTGTCTTCCATTCCTATCGCTTCCTACACTTTTCCTCGTATTCCTAATGTTTCTATGCCACCTATGTCTTCTAATGATTCCACACTTATTAGTTTGGCTGAAACGGTGTCATCTTTACAACAACTTGCATCCTTAACTCAATCCAAGTTTAGCATTCCTACATGTGACATGGGTAGTAGTCCTTTATCCTTAGAAATTATTCATGCTAATATTCCTCAACAAGCTGATATGCCTCATCTTGAGAATTACAATGGTAAAGGCGATCATGTTACTCATGTTAAAACATTTCAAATCCTTTGTAGTTATTATGCTCATGACCATAGGATTTTAGCTAAATTGTTTTCTAGAACTTTTCGTGATAAGGATTTGCAATGGTATTTTTCTTTACCTCCTTATTATATTGATTCTTTTCTTAAACTTGCTAATACCTTCATTCAACAATTTCAAAATAACACTAGTCCACAAGTTTCCTTAACTGATTTAATGCATTGTAAACAAAACATTAAGGAAAAATTGATTGATTTCATTAGTAGATTTAAGCATTTGTATGCTCAAATTTCTTATCTTGTTCCTGGTATTGATATTCAACATATTTTTATTTCAAATTTACAAAAGGATATTGGACATAAGATTCTGCTTACTGAATTTACCTCTTTTCAATAACTTTGTGCAACACTTCATCATTATCAATTTCAAGTGAGTCAATTTGAGAGCAACACTCTAATGGCTCATGTTCTAGTTGATAAGAGTGACACTGCTCCTAATCCTAATAAGTTTCAAAAACCTAACAACTATATCAAGATTAATAAACAGAAGAATGTGGTTGCTGATCAAGTTGTTGTAGCATCTCACAATGCCACTTCTGTATCCACTGCTTTCCGTATGAATCGTACATTTACTCCTCTCTTTGAATCTTTACATTCTATTATGAGTAGGTTGTTAAGTTCTAATATGATATTTTGCCTCCTATTTGACCTCTCCTTCCTACTACAATAGCTTCAAAATCCTTTGATTCTAAAGCTTTTTGCCAATACCATCGCCGGAATGGCCATGATACTGAAAAATGTTATTCTTTAAAGCATAAAGTTCAAGACTTAATCAATTCTAATGATTTATCTATTGATAATATTGATGGTAATGGGAACAAATATATCTCTCCTCCTAATCAAAACCTTCAAATCTATATGAATCCTTTACCTACACATGATACTAATACCATCGCTCAACCATCTTCTATGGATATTGTTTGCGATTCAAAGATGGATGATCTTAATCACATTTTTAATCATGTGGAGAGTGTTGTTGTATCTCAACCTATTTTTCAAGATTGTTAGCCTCCACCTCAACTTCCAGTTCCACCTAAACCTCATAAACAAACTAAGGATAAGCGACCTCAGGAACTTTCAATTACCTTTGATGACTCTAAGACTATTAAGGCTCCCAATGGTCCCCTTTATATTTATGCTAGGATTGCTAAGATACCTATGCGTGGTTGTCTTGTTGATCCCACATATTTAATAAATGTTATTACTGAGGAAAATCTTTTTATGAAAAACCTACATCATGATTTTTATGATCCATCAGATGCATGGATCCAAACTTGCAATGGTTTTCTCTATCCCGCACTTGGTTCTATTAACTTTCCTGTTGAACTTTGTGGCAAGATTGTAGATACTACCTTCATTATCATTCCTTCATCTGATCAATTTCAAGTCAAATTTGGTTTTCCTTGTATATCTGTTATGCATGTTGTTTCTTCTCCTATTCATAAATGTCTTAAGTTCATTCATAATGGAGAAGTAAAAATGATTAATCATAGTTTGTATCAACCTTCTAGGCCTAGATATTGTGCTACTCTTGATTTATTTTGGCCTTCATTACATTATTCATGTCCTCCTCACCCTGACAACCTTTTTTGTTCATATCAAGCCTATAAACATCGCAAGATTGTCGAGTTAAGCATGCCTCAGATAGATCTTAACCGTGGTCTTTTGCCCACTCCTTCTATACCTCCTTTATCCATTACTGATACCTCTATTACTCAACCTCCTAGTGTTTCTTCTCAGCCTACTGTGAGTCTTACCAATCCTCCTACAGAACCTATGAAGGAATCCATTGTTACTCCTCCTATTTCTCCACATGTGTCAAACAAAGCAAAATGTAATAAATCTGCTAATGAACATTGTAAGAAGAGTAGAGCTAATGCTAGGGCCTGTGCTTCTCTTCTTCAAAATTATTTACCTTCTTTTGACCAACCTATGCCTGATGTGTTAAAAGAAGTTAATCATAATGATGTTAAGATGAATGAGTATGATGATCTTATTCGCATCTTAGATCCTATTTTAATTAATCTCGATGAGTAGGATACTCTAGATGATCCTATTGATCTTAGTGATGAATATGAGACCATTTATCTTGATATTGACTTACCTCATATGCTTTCAACTCAATTAACAATTACACCTAGTATCGAGCAAAGCGATTCTTAAGAGGATCCTTGTTTGGAACTGGCTATTATTCCTACTGTATTGGATATAGTCCCTCTTGCAAGTTTCCCACCTTCCCTAAATGATATAAACTGAGATGGGGAGAGTAGGCAATGCGCCTGATTGGCTTATCCTTCATGGTAGCCCTTTTTGTGTTTGCATGTTGTACTGTGCTTCTCCCGTAATGTGTTTACCAAATGTTTGTTAGACTCTTTTATATGACCCTTGTTACTTTGTTGGTGCAAGGTGATAAAGGAATCAAACCTGTTGTATAATTCCTCTATACGTATCTTTATTCTTCTATATGTTGTTTTCATGTTATGTTGTACTTGTAGTATTATTTTTAAATTTTTTCCTTGTCTAGTCCACTTGGATCTGTGACACGGTAGCACTGACTCTTTTTGGTCTCCATGTTGTGGTTCAAAAAGACTCTTCTTTATAACTCTTGAGTTTTCTTTCCTCCATTGTGATTGTAGTTTTACTTTCTTTGAGGAATGATGCTAATTCATTTGCAATAATATCATATCTATATGTACATGTTATCCTATGATCATACTGACTCCACAGTAGGTAGATCCCTTCTATGTTCTTTGTATGTTTATGTGATATTTCCCTTGATTTGTCTTTGTTTGGGGGCAGCTCGTAGTGGAAACGTAATCGGTAGAGTTGTTTATGTTTCCATCAAAGTCATTTCTCTTGTTAAAGTGTTAGCAATGACTTTAATGTGGGGGCATATGCTCTACTCACTTTTTGCACACACGCACATTCAAAATATTTTCAAAACCTAAAATTTTTTCCCTTTATGGATTAAAGACTAATCCTTAAAGCATGGATATTTTACTTTTTAGGATCTTTTGATCCCTCCAGTTTAAATTTACACGGATCTCTTGATCCCTCCAGTTTCAAATTACAATGTTTTGATCCCTTAATGTCGGAAGGTGTCCTTTAGAACGGATCTCCCTGATGGGTTGACTAGTCAGTAGCCACATTCACTAGGCGGTTCAACTCCATCTTTCCAGTTACACTTTTTCTTTGTGTGGTTCACAATGGGACATAAGTTATCATTGGGAAAGGTAACCATACCCTCTCTCTCTTTCTCCTTAACTAGCGATGTCTCTCTTATCGTGATGTTAGGGTTGATAATGACTTAAGTCCCTTGGGGGCTTGAGGATTTCTTTTTCCCTTTTGATTCCAATAAGATTATCTATTCTTTATGCTCTCCTTTACCAAGAGTTTGCATTGAGTCCATACTCTTGCTAAAGTGGGGGCTAAATGTATAGTTGGAAAATGGAAGCACTTCCATGGTAGACTAGTTTAGCCTTCCGAGTAAGTTGTTTGGGGTCATGTCAAGTGCCTTGAATGGGTTCCTGACTTTGATCTGGCTTTACCCCCCTGTTCTGCCCCATTTCCACTTTTTCCAACCTATTTCTGGCACCCCAAACTGAAAAACTGGGACTTTGACCTCAAGTTCAAGGTCGACCTCAACCTTGACCTAGGTCACAATCGATCTTTTCCAGGCCTGAGATTCAAATTTCAAAATTTTAGGGTTTCTGGATGTCGGTCTTTGGAAAAAGTTAATTCCCGCTTCCGGGTTGGCTGTTTCGGTTTTCAGAACAACAAATATTAAATTATATTTAATATAGGTCCTCTTCTAGGGGCATGGGTCTAATTGGAATTTAATTCTCCTATGCCAGCCTCTCTAGAGGATTGTGCCCTAGTTTCATATAAAAGGAAGCTTTCTCCTCTCATTTTCTCTAACCAGGATCAACTAAGCATTATTGCAATAATTCAAAGACTTGAAGAGTGAGATCCAAAGGCGAAGAAGCAAGATTTGAAGCAAGCCAAGTAGTCATTGAAGCATTCATCCATTCTCAAGCACTTCTCAAGCACTCATTTTCATCAAGGAGATCCATTGGTGGCCATTGAAGGATTCAAGCTCCATGGATCCCTCTTGTCAAAGATTTCTCCATCCACATTCCTCCAAGCCTCTTCCAACTTGAAAACACATTCAAGATTGGTGTTGAATATCTACAATAAATTTATTGAAGACATCCTACATTCTAAATTCTACATTCTACATCCTTTTTGGTACATACATACCTGTGGATTCACGTATTCGAATCTGCCACAAGGACTTGTACAAGCAAGGTGAATTTGTTTATTTAATTTGTTTTATTTATGCAATTTCAATTATACTTTGAGGTTAATTCCAAAACTGGGGTTTGACTAAGGAAAACCCCTCCCCCCAATAAACAAACCATTTTTCTTGTAGGTACAAGTTTGGAATAGCAGATCAGGACGTAGATTCAGATACCCTTTTCGACAAACTTTCAGGATCCGAAAACAAAATTTCAGTCTTAGACTTTTTAGGTTGATTCTGCCCTAGGCCAGAATCAGAAATTCTGGGTCAATAGTGACATTGACTTTAGGGTACAAATCGGAACTATGTCAAAACGGAAAAAAAAATTTGGTTTTTGTTCGTCTCTGTGTTTCTATTCCAGATCCAATCTCGGATTTTCCAAAAATTCAACACAGGTTTCAGAAAATAGCATTCTTCATATCTAAAATATTTCAATGTTAGTACATTTCTCCTATTTGTTTCAATTAAGGTTATCAATATTTCTACATCTATTGCACATTCAAATAAATAAACGAGTACTTAAGATCTTCCTTTTTGTCCTTATTTCCAAATGGTTGATTCATTTATGCATTGATCCTTCCATTTTGGATTAATCAATTTGGATCTTTCATTTGTAAATCTAAGGATATAAGGAGAGCATGTTATTTACCCCCTAAATTTCAACAAAAAAAAAATCTTTCAAATGTAATATAGGGTAATAGCAAACCCTAAAATCAAACAAAACCTATTTTCTTATCTTACATTTTGGTGAACCCGCAATAGACAACTCTTTCTTTTTGGTGTTAGATTTACATCTTTTATGTTATATCTTGCATGCATATTAGATTAGCTTTCTTTTATGTTCTTGCATTTACATTTTAAAAATTAAAAATTAAAAATCTTGTGTTTTCTAAATTAGTTCATTTGCATTGCATTGGTGTATGAGCTTTACCACTTCTAGTCCTACTTATAGTATCTTGGTTAGAAGAAGTCATATACTTATGGGTTCCTTTGATCCCGAGTCTTCCTCTCCTTTCCTTAGGACCCCGGATGACAATTTGATCACTCATGATTCTAATCCTTCTATGGAGCATAACTCTTCTCACTCATCTCATGATGAGGATGATGCTTTAAGAGTTCCTCCTGAAAAAGTGCAAAAACTCTCAACCGAACTTGATAAAATGGGAAATTGGCTTATTCAAGAAAACCATAATCAATATTCCATCCAACCTATAGAGGCTCTTAAGAAATTCCTTCGTGATAATGATCAAGGTGTTAATCTCTTGCGTGGTATCACTCATCTTGTGCAATTGAATGTTAAAGCTTTAGCACAAGAGGCTCAAGATTTAGGATTTACTCCTCCTATCACTAGTGAGGGACCTTCTTCTATTCCTTTACCTAGTGTATACACTAAAAAATGGATTCGTTGATTAATCAATTAATTAAATATTTATTATTTAATTAATGTTGACTTGATGAATTGATTAAATATTTATTATTTAATTAATGTTTATTTCTTCTATTTGTTTAATAAATTATTATATTTATT